>JALLOT010001318.1:0-15418 GCA_036939595.1 Thalassiosira livingstoniorum | reverse complement strand
CAATACCAACTTACCAGCAATGATATCTCAGCAACCACAACAGCAATAACCACTAAACTTTAACAGTAGCTTCATAACACTCCACTTCATCTATGATTCCATTTTCATGACAAGAAATGATCAGGAGCAAGGTTTTTTGTTTAAAGTAAGTTTCTAACATGATTTTAAGAAAAAGGGCACCAAAAGGGCACCTGGGTGGGTAAGGGTTAGATCATATTTCACGAGAATACAAAAATCTTGAGAAAAATATACTGTGTTAGTGGTGAAGAACATTTTTTATCAATTTGAGGGGAAAAAGAGTAGAGGAATACTTTCCCCCATCCCCAAACCTGAATGTGTCATACATGAACTAATTAGTGTGTAAAATATAGCAGTACCAGCTTTCATTTGGGCGATAAAATGGGCGATGGAGTTCAGGACGATGCTTAAGGACCTCTTAGTAGGACTCGCTTTCACCGGATCAAACCGCATGCATGCCCACCGAGCCGACCGACAACGGACACTTTTGAATTCTTTATCTCTTTGTGCGTGGTCCGAGCGGGTCGGTCTGACACAACAAACATTTTGCTACTCCACAATGGCGACAACCCCGAAAGACATGAAATTGACAGACAGTTGTTTACCTCTAGCCGGTCAATTCGACACAGGCCCCTTTCAAATGGACGACTTTTCTCCCATCCCCATCGGCGGCTCCAGCAAGCCCGTGCGCCGCTCAAGTCAACCAAACATGATGATGAATCATCCAATGAACCAATTCGGCCAAACAAGCCAGTCTTCGACCCAGCAAAATAATTCACTAAGTCCCTCAAGCACGGCCAACAAACCAACCCGCAGGGTCTCCCTCCAATCCAACCTCCTCCCAGGCAGCCAATCCCCCCAACAAAGTCTCTCCCCCCGACCCCCCGCCGACCTCCCCAGCCTCGCCGACCCCACCTCCACCAAGTCCCTCGAGCAATCCTTCCCCACCATCCTCCACCACATCGTCACCGACGAAGAATCCAACGACTGCATCCATTGGCTCCCCTGCGGCCAACGCTTCCTCATCTCCAACAAAGACGTCTTTGCCAAGACCATCATTCCCAAATATTTTGACAATCGGGGAGGGACCAAGTTCACCTCCTTCACGCGGAGGTTGAAGCGATGGAATTTCGAGAGGGTTCCGAGCGGTCCGCAGATGGGGGCGTATTTTCATCCGTGTTTCAAGAGGGGGGATCCGGAGTTGGCGTTGGAGATTTCGTATCCGAATAATGCGATGGGGGGGTCGAGGAAGTTTCCGAGGAGGGCGAGTACGGGGACGGTGCCGGGGGAGGAGGGGTTCGGTGGTGGTGGTGGTGGTGGTGGTGGCGTGGGTGGTGGCAGTGCGGGGGGCAAGGCTGGCGAGAAAAAGAAAAAGGGCAAGGGGAGCGCGAGGAGGGGGTCGATCCCGGAAGAAGAAGAGCTGAATGAGTTTGGAACCACCGAGCATAATTTATCAGATGGCGTCTTTGGCGCATTTCCCACTTCGCTCGTAAATTCGTCTAGCTTGTCGGGAGTGGACGGGCCGGGCAATGGCATGGGAAATAAATCGTCAATGATGAACGATCCCAGATTCCGCCGCCACTCGTACACGGTCGGAGATTTTGGAGGCGACAGCCCCGAGATGACATTTTCTTCCATGGGACCGCTCGGGCCAATGTCCAACGGGCTCAGCGGAAGCGGATCAGGGAACCCCATGGGGGGCGGGGGCATCGGCGGTATGGGAAGGGCAGTGAGTGTCGGAACTGCCGCTCCCACAGGGACTAGGGGGGGACTCGGGGGAGGGGGGGGACCTGACCCTAGTCCAGATTCTAACGCAAGATTGGAATATTTATTAGAGCAGCAGAAGCTGGCACTTCAGTTCAACATGGCGCAAAAGGCCAACAAGTCTGGCGCGAACAACTTGAGTTACATGCCGAAATCTCTGCGTCCAAATGACATTTCGAATGTTTCTAACATGAATGGAGCAGGTCCAAATTCAAGCTTGCGTCAGAGTAAGCCAGGAAATGGAACTCTGAGTGAAGAACTCGTGGCGAAGCAGCAGATGGTGCTTCAGTCCATGTGGGCAAATAATGGCCGTGTGTTGCCCCCCGGACCGGTCGTGTCAAAGAACGGCATGGGAGGGGGGATGGCCGCCAACATGAACAATGGGATGATTCAGTCCATGACACCGATGAACTTCATGACGCGTACCGTGTCTGGGCCAGCGCCTGGACCTGGGAACGGGAACGGGCCGGGGGGGATGCCTCCCCCGCCCACAATGAGTATGCAACAGGGTATGCAACAGGGGGGGTTCTTTCAAGATAAGCAAATGTCCTTTCAAGGTATGGGTCTCAAGTCTGGAATGGGGATGAACGAGCCAGCAAGTCAAACTATGTTCTCGATGGGTCAAAATACTGGAGGGGGATTCAATGACGGCATGATGTCGAATTCCCTCATGATGGCTCGAATGTCAAATGGGGGAGGGAATAACAACGTGGCGAACTCTACGCCGTCGGTAAGCCTGGATTCGAACGATGGTTTTTCGAATCAACGAAGGCCTTCTCTTTTGGCGTCCAACCAAGGTGTGGGGATGAACGACGTGTTGCAACATAATCCCCTTCAATCGTCGGGGAACAAGTCATTAGGGGGGATCGGCTCGAATGATGACATGATGCAAAACTCTCTCAACTCATTAGGCCCGATAACAGGAGATCTGAACAGTGATCAGATATCCCTCACGTCCCTTGGCCTGGGTTCCAAAGATGGATTCTTACGAAGGCTGTCCTCCATGGGCTCTAGTTCCGGGGGTGCCCCGAACGAGTTACGGAGACTCTCCGATGGTTCCAACAGGGGAATTTTCAGCAATGACATGCAATCTCTCTCTTCCATAGGCCCCTTACTGGATGACTTGCAAAATTCGCAGTCCTCCATGAACCATTCAGGAGAGGGATCTGGATCGGGGGGAATGAAACCCAAGCGTCCAACTTACCTATGACGAGCCTCAAGCCACATTTGTCCGGTTCCTCCATTGGAATTGGGGGAATGGGGTTAGACAACGAACCAATCCCCTTTACGGGATTATCGAGTGGTCCATCTCTCTCCTCGGGAAATGGGGGGTTGGGTTTTGATGAATTTTGCTTCACATCGGACCAAATGAACAACATCTTACAGAAAGAGTTGATGTCGAAGGATTCAAAATTTTCTGATCCCCATCCAGGCAACGAAGGAGATTTTTCGACGTTTCAATTTTAGAGTTTCATTTTTGAAGAATCTTCATTTGCCGCGTTTTTTTTCATGTTCATAATCATATGGTGACGTTAAATCCCACGCAAGTCACTCAGTGCAGCTGAAATTGTTGTAGGGACCTGAGATTAGATGACTGTATCTTTAATATCATGATTTCATCTTAAGAGAAGTCATAAAAATCATTGAGAATTCGACCATTTTGACATGATAGTTCTTTGGAACTGTACTAAAATTAGAAAATTGTAAATTACATACATATGTTCAATGGTACAAATTTCCTCATGGGGCGACGGTCGAGTGTAAAACCTTAACTCATTTGATTGTGACAGCACTTGTTTTGTTCGCCGACAGCTTCCATATGTAACCCACATTGAAAGTAATAAAGTAAATACAAACCAAGTCGTCTTCAAAAGAGTATCTACAAGCTTTCTCATTTATTAAAGCTTTACTAGTACAAACAAAATTTGCATGGAGTCCTTCTTACATTTTTTTTTGTTTCGTGCCCTGACTCCTTTGACACTTTTTGAAATACCTTATTGTTTATTAATTCTTGAATGTTCTATCCCTCCTTTGGAGCTTGTTTTTTCAATATCCTACTCGATTTTAGTACAATGGTTCATTTGTTTGAGTGTTTTTGGGTTTCATTCAATGAATTCAAGTAGTGACAATAAACTCAATTTCTAGGATGTAGAATTTGTCTGATTTTCGTTTCTCAACAAAAATGTATCATTCAAACCTATGCAAAAAGTAACAGTACTTCTGTGTGTGATCCTTTGTCAATTCATCCATACTCTAGGTCAACTTGTAGGCTCTTATTCCTATGTATATTTTTTTGTTTCGGAAATGACCTGGCTTGGCACTTTATGTAAAGTCAAACATTGAAAATTGCCAACAGTAGTTTCATTGCTTATAAATCATGTAACCAATATCAGGTCATGAAAATTTTCTTATAATTCCTTATACGAAAACTTACATCAAGGATGATCCATTTTCTAAGTCACATTGCATGAGTCCAATGAACTGTCCATCAAATTTTGTCAGTAACTAGTAATCCTTTCTTCTCACATTTTGAGCACTGCTCCCATCATTTGCAGAATATGGAGAGAAGGAACTAAATACATTTCAGGTAAAGTTTTTTTATATTATTGAGTAATTTTTTTTCTTCGTGATGAGATATACGCAGTGTGACTGCCAAAAATCTGAGACAAATTTTAGGGCACGTTGTTTGCTTGGCTGATTGTTTACAATCATATATTTTTCTTGCATTTGTAAAGTGGATTCTCAAAATAAACAATCAACCATTTTGAAGCATTTAACATTATTACATTTCTTTAGTGGCCAAGTCAAACCTTTTGAACAAAGTATAAGTGTTTGAACTAATTTACATGTGCTATCCAATTTGGTTTGTACAAAAAGTCCATATTCTCAGTAGTCAATACTTCAATTTCACACAAAGAAAGTAAACTGTTTTTATTGGAAATAATTGATCTTAAGTTTCAAAACAAATCAGATGAATTATTCATTCTTTTGACAAATGTATTTTCCCTAATACCTCCTCTACTCAATTTTATGTTTGTCAATATTACATTCTACACTTTTCAAAATGGAAAATTGACAAAGAAGCCAAAAAATGTCAATTTTTAGTTTTCCCCAGCCTGCACATGTCCATTCACAGAAAATTCAACCACTACCATTTTTTGTCAAACATCCAATGCCATGAAAAATAACAATTGATGAATTTGCAATCACCACCACGAGGCACCACATCATAATAAATACTTCTTACTTTAGTAGTTATAAGTAGGACTCAATATCAGCAACACCACTCTTTTGACTTCATTCATGACAATGATGGCAGCCAATCTCAAACCCATCAAAAGCAATGCATTGCAAAATGTACAGATCTTGTCTTTACTAGTAAGGTAAGATAAAAGATCCAAGATCCATACCTTTTATTATCATTATGGACATGAAATTACAAGTATTGAATATGGCTCTTGGAAGAGAAGCTGATATTCATCAAGATCAAGGATTATTTGCTGACATTGGCATCAGTGCTACTGCCACATCTGGGGCATTTTTTGACCCCAGTACTGATATCACAATAACAGCATCACCAATTTAATTGTAAAACATCATTACTCATTTTTGGCATCAAAATGATAACATTGAAGAGCTGGAGCTGGTGAAATTTTGTTTGTCACCTGCACAAGACAAAAGGCACATGTGCTTAGCTTTTTGATCCTAGTTTGGATGGTGTTGTGTTTGATTTTATGAGATTGTGAGTGGCTTGTGATGAAGTCTCTGTTATCACAGCAGAAATTATAACTCTGTGCCACAGTGAATCATTATTAAAAAATATCTATTGAAAAATGTACTAATAGTTTCTCACTAAGTATTTTAGCATGTTTTTTATAAAGTTGTGTCTAGAAAGAGGACAAAACAAAAGTTGTGCAAAAATATTTTTTGTTGTTAAATACTTAGTCTCCTTAAAAAGGTTTGAAAAATGTTAGCTTCTAAAAAACACACATTTTAGGTATGATGGACAATGATTTAGCAAAATTGATTCAATTTTGCTTCCAATAAGTTTAAATATTGACTGACAAATTACAAAATATACAAAATTAGTTTTCTTTTGTATTTCTAGTTGCATATCAAGTATTAGAAAGTTGGCATTTGGAGTTTAAAAAGAGGTGTATAAAATTCAATAACAAAGAAATTATTACATGATTTATGTCCAATATCCCTTCTGCTCTACAGACTGTATACTAATTGAACTTTATTTTTTTCATGGTCATATCAGTTATATTTATTGTCTAAATTTTTTTCAGATTGAAAAAATAAAATGTCTCAACAGTTATTTGTCTTTTGATGTTTTAGGAGTACTAACAAAAATTCTTTCAAAAATTATTTTGCTCACACAAATTTTTCATTACATCATCTTGATGAAATTGCATCCACTGTCAGGATTTAGTGAGATTGATAACCATAAATTTTGATCATTCCATTCTTAAATTCTATAATAGTTGTTGGTTTATGCTTCTCAAAAGATTGAGAAACTGTCAACAATTGAAATAAAAACCAAGTTAGCCTCCAAGGAGATTTTTTAATAGTGTTCTGGATAGTATCTACAGTTGTATTCAAGGTTTGTTAATTTGGACCAATTTAAGGAGATTCACATACTGTTTTGATTGTAATGATTTTTTACAATTCAGCAACAAAAACAAATTACTTTTGGAATTTATTTGTATCAATAAAGTAGAATTCATACCATCAAAAATGATTATGTTTAAAGATGACAGTTTTGATCAATTTTTGGGTGCCACCTGAAACCTCTATTTTCATTGATACAATGGATTTGAACATTTTGCTTGGTTATTATATTTGGCTCAAAGGAAGATTTGCCTTTTCTGTCATTTTTCTTACTATTGACAATCATTGTATTTGAAAGGAACAAAAATATAACCAATATTTCTTAAGCACAATGTCAAGCTTGAATATTTGGGTTTCTTTCAATACCTCTGTATCTGTATGAAAAATGCTGATTCTTTGCATGTCATAAAACAGTGATAGAATATAAGTTTATAACATTTGGACAAAAGTTGTTTTAGCAAAGTTGTAGCTTCTCTTCAAAAGTTGAACTATTTATTTTGTAGACCATCTTGATAAAAAACATTTGCCAAGGCCATACCACAATAACTGATGTGTGAAATAAGTTCATTGAAGGTGAATCAACATTTGATTTAATGAAAGGTTTGGAATGCAATGAATTGGTAATATTTTTTTGGTATTATTGATAGTATTAGGTTGGAACATATATTGATAGTTCTTGGGTATCATTGGAGAGGTTGGTAATTTGGCAAGGAATTGTGGTATTACAATATTATATGTTAGTTTGTTTCAAAAATCTATCAAAAAATGATTTCTATCAGAAAAAATCTTTTTTCTTTTGAGAGTGTTTCTTTGGCTTTCAGTGACTGAAGGTGACTATCCCATGAACCAACAGTATGTTGCAATCACAATTTATTTTAGGAAATGAAAGTATGAAATGTGTTTTTTTTAATGATGAGAATATTCTTCCAGAATTAAACAAAAATTTGATCTGCTATTTTTATAATATATCAAGCTTAAGCTTTGTGACAAAGTAACACACATAGAGTATAATTTGATCCAACATTGAAATTTTGTCTACTTAATCTTTGTCATGATATGTGTTCCACCTCAACTCACCAAACATCAAGGATGATAGCTTTCTCTCTGTATCTGTTTCTGTTTCTGCCACTTTCACTGTCAATGTCACTCTAATTACCACTGTCTCTGTCTGTCTTCATCTGTCTCTGTCTGGAAATATCTGTCAATGTCTGTCAATGTCTTTCTCTGTTTTTAGTATTGTATCTCTGTGTCTGTCTGTCTCTGTTTGTCCCCACCTATCTATATTATGGCCAAAACAAAGACTGAGTTGATCTTACCCAACTCCTTCCTTCCAACAAAGGGATATTCTCCTCACATGATCATTTACCTTTTTCAAATGAAGTCTCCCTGAAATATTCTACATTATAGCATAGAAGAGTACTATCTTCAGTTGGTTTTCACCAAGTACAATCTTAGGTAACAGAAGGCAAAATTGAATTCAATTTTTCATCAAAAATTAGAACTAATGCATCATAGGTTGCAGATGTACAAATTTGCATTTACTGACTATGGACACCTTGTGAGTTAATTGTTCCCTGTTTATTATGTTTGGATGAATGATGACATACTTATCCAAAATACTATTTAAAAAAACAGGAGAAGGAGTTATGGATTGTATCTGACTACCTTATGACCCTGGTGCTAAAAACTATTGAGAAATCTGGATAAAAATTGTTGAATTATTACATCATTAACCAAAAATTAAGCTGGTGTTTGAGCAAACACACTTACATTGAATCAAAAACATTTTTGATGCCATCAATCAAATCAAATCTCATTCTTTTTGAATACATAAAATAAGAAACTATGACATTCATGTACAATATTCATTATTCAAACAATCCAAATATGGTCCAGATTATTCAAAAGGCAAACAAATATATTAGAAGCACCCCAAAGACTGGTTAATGCCATTTCAAATGTGTCTGAAGGGGAGTGATACTATAAGAAGTCTTACGCCTTTGTATTCCATGTCAGTGGGCCAGAAAAATGGCCTACGGCCTTATTTTCGGCCCACTGGCGTGGAATACGAAGGAGTAAGACTTCGTGTGTAGTCGTCCGCGGACATTTTTCTTGTATTCCACAAAACGTCTAATTTTTTTCATCGTAAGCTTTTTTTTATTAAATAAGCACTTTGGAATACAAGAAAAATGTCCTAGGACGACTACAACAAAAGGATGCTAAAGATTCATCATTATTGGAATTTGGAATTATTTTAGATAATACACAAACTAAACAGAGTGATTCATGAAAAATATTTCACAATAGTTTTGATTTGTTGGAAATTGGTAAAAAAGAAAAAAATCAAATATTGAGCATCTTTTCATATTGAATGTAGCCAACTTTAAAAAAAATGAAATAATAGGTAATGGAGGCTTTGTCTTATGGCATTGGTAATTGGTATCATAAGTTTGCAAACAAAGAGAGCACCTTGTTGAACAATCATTGTTAAAGATCACATACCTCTTTTTTAAAGAAATCTCTATTTTTCAAACATTCAATCTTCAAAAATCCATGTTTTAACTTTTGTTCAGGTTCTGCGAAAAACTGAAATGTGAGAGAGAAAGGTAACCAAGAAGTGATGTCAATTTTCTTCAGGAACGGTGAGAAAAATCTCCTCTTGGTGCTTTTTAGCTTGTAGTCTAAGTGTAATAAAATGAACATTTTTGAACAAGATCAAAATTTTAATTTTTGATTTTTGTACTAGGTAGTATACTAATAACAAGTTTGATAACATAATGATACAGTTGATTAAATCAAGATTCCAAATATTATAATTGATTTTTACAGTATTGAATATGCTAGTGAATAGCAAAAAACACATAAATTTCACATTAACTGTCAAAATTGTTTTAGTTGTAGTATTATAGAGTCATATGTAGCTGCCTCAAAATTATCAATTCTGTTGTTACACTGATTTCTGTTGCTACCATAAACATCACTGTTACTAACACTAGCATCTTTTTTATTCTCCATTTTCATTTTCTCCAAACCATAGAATCTATCTAAATAAGGTAACCTTCAAAAGACCATTACCGTGAATGAGTGATGCAACAGCGTTTATTAGCCAAGGTAATGGCAAAAAAAATACTGTAAAAGAACTACCAATGGATAAAAAAAACGGAGAAGATAGGGAGGTATGTGAGAAGTTCTGATGAGTGGTCAGTGAATTCTGATCCCTACAACTTACCAATTCAACTAACAACAAGAGCTCTCCAAACTGATTTTCTACCACAAATTTACATGAGGTAGGGAATCTACACAAGTGATTTTCAGTTACAGAATTGCTGTTCCTGATCAACAGACCCAATATTTTCATTAAGAAAAGAAGTAAATAGTTTTTTTTTCAAATTATCAAATGAGTCAAAACAGCACACTAGTTTGCTGCCAGCACTCATTGGAAACAAAAACTCAAGAATGGCCTGGTGTGATTGAACACTTTCATAACTACACTGTTCTTTATTTTTGAACTGTCTGAAATAATCAAGTGGAGAATAATGAGTGTAATGGCACCATTAGCTCAAATAAAAGTTGAATTTCAGGAAATTCTGGTGTGTACTTTCATTTCACTACCATCAGCAACATGTCTATTTGCCATTGGATCTGAATGTTGTTGCACTCAAAAGAAGTTGACAAGATTAAAGTGACTGCCCCTACAAAGAGTAGGGCAAGAGAAAGTCAAGACTTGGCTACGACCGGTGACACTTGTCCCTGAAAAAAGCAGCAACAACGACACTATCCAGTGAAGTCCCCATTAATCACATACAGGAGAAACCATTGAGGTCACCACTTGATCTGAAAAATATTTCAACCCCATTACAGAGAAGCAATATTAAAGAAATCAGAAAGTTATAAACTGCATTTTAAGGTCCTAGAATAAACAAGTGATTGCATCTACACAGTCAACAAAAACATCATTTAATCTGGATGTTTGTCAGTATCAAAAAACTTGTCATGACTTTCTACAGATAAGTCAATTGATGTTGAAAGAGGAGATTTTTACAAGAATATCTTTTAGGCTACTGAAAGAAATCATTTTAAGCTATGTGCTTAAATGTTAACACTAAAAATCCAAAATCTGAAATAAGTGTCACTCATGCAAAAAATCATAAGCTTCTGCTTCTGAGACAATGATGTAATAAAATGTGTTTTTGCCTTAATAGTTTACCATCTATCCTCAACCTGTAAGAGATAATTTAGCAAAAAAAAATAGCTTGAGAAAAACAAAAACAATGCTCAGCTTTTGATAACTGTAAACTATTGTTTTTATTGGCTTTGCCTGACAAGAGGATGGACATTGCCAAATTTGATTGCCATGTTCACTGCATTTCTGGAAAACCACAGAGATAGCTTCATTCATAGCAACATAAGTAAGAACAAAATTAACCCCAATGAAATAAACATTGAAAGACCATAATAGTTTGCACATTGTTCATTTACCCACAGATTGGATGAACTTGGTTGGAACAAATCAACAGACATAATACTCACTGAGCTTTCCAAACCATTGGACTTGACTTACCATTGACATGGAGGATACAATAGTTGTATTCTGTCAGAATTGAGTTGGAATAAACCTCTTGATCCAATAATTGGCAAGCAGCACCCAAGTGATTTTTGGAATGATATTGAGAGGCCAGCTAAACTTGGCATTTTTACCACACTTCATCTAGATTTTCCAGGCCAATTTTTTTCATTTTGACTCCTCATGTTTATTTTTTGGAAATTTGTCATGTCTTTGATTAAAGTATGCACTAATCTTATTTTTATCACATGCAAATTCAGGCTTGGCCTGGAATACAAGACTCTGTAGTATAAAAAAGATAAAAGTAACAATGATATATTTTAATAGGGGTCACATAAGATTCACATAAGATTCACATAAGAGCTGAAATTATTTGTTTTTAAAATAAAAACAAATAGCTTCTTGCTCTAGAGCATTTAGCTATAGTATTATTCTGACCAATGACAGGCTCATGTTAAGTGAAGAGAGGGAAGGCAGGACAATAATTTGCAACAAATATCAGAACTTAATTTCAGTATTCATATTTTACTTAGAATATTCTGTTTTGAATTTCATTTTGAGATTTATTGGTATCATAGTTGAAAAATAGCAATTATGATTCAAACATTTGAAAATAGCTTCTTGATATTGAAACAAACATATCCTCACTATGATGATCAATTCTTGTCATTCCCATATTGAATTTCAATACTTTTCAAAATTCAAAACCATTCTAAGATTCACTAATTGGCTACATTATTTTATGATGTTGGAAAAGCCAGAAAAAGACCCAAAGTGATGTAGCCTAAACAATTGTTCAAACAATTTGGGAACTAGAATATTGTGTTTGGTTAGTTCATCAAGCACATTAAGAGGAAAATTTTACAAGTTTTTGAGAGTTTTTTAGGTTTTAGGGAAAAGACATGAGAAAAATAATTACATTCACTACCCATAGCATTTTGTATGGAATTCTAGAAAGCATTTAAAACAAAATAAATAGTTACCTACAGAAAATGGTAGATCAAAAAAAATGTTGCTGGCCTGGAGCACAAATTGATTTTGATGTGAAAAAATTTCTCCTTCTTTTTACATCGCCCCTAATGAGCACAGTATCATTCTTATTTGGATGGCAAAAAAGTGTCAGCATTATTGATGGTTGAAGCAAAAACTGTCTATCATAACAATCTTCATTTGCTTTATATGGTACCAGCAACAATTGCAGTGGATGAAATAGTAATCATTCTTTAGGCAGTGCTGCCCTTTATGCCATTTGGGTATTGGTATTTCTGAGGTTTGAACTTTTAATGAATTGTTTGCAGCAATGGTGAGACTGATGAAACTATGTCACTCTCATGATAAATTGGTGAGATCTAACACCGTAAACAACAGTTTTAGATTGGCAAAAAAAATGGATGAGTTCTTCTTCAACATGTGACTTCGGCCATGGTTTTGGAGTGTTTGCATGGGGTACATAGTGGTGCAGTGGTGCACAGGAGGAAGGAAGAGAGGTGGTGGGTGAAGAGGTCTAACATTTTTTGGTGGATTTTTGAGGATTTTTGATGATTTTCAAGGATCTTCCAGGATTTTCAGAGGTTTTCAGAGATTTTTCAATATTTTTTTCTGTTCTTGCATAAGAAGTAGTATGGTACCTATCTACCATACCATACCTAGTATTTTAGTTACTATGGTACTTACCTAAGTACTATGGTACTATACATACCTACCTATCTGTACCTAAGGTATGTACCAAAGTATCGTAGAATACCATAATAAAAGTAATTAGGTAGGTAGAGTACTTTATTATGTAGAGTACAATACTATTGTACTTCTTATGGTACAATACCATAACCAGACAGCTGACTCTGCGAGGCCAGACGCCACGCACGCAAATAGTAATCATGCGTGAGCACATGCGTGTTTTGGACATCATCAGCTAGCAGGAACAGGAAACCGCAGGAAGCACTCCAAGTCCAAGCCAAGCCAAGCAAAGACATAATTCATGCCATTCCGCATTCTAATAGCCTCAACTTCCGCCAACCGACCGCCAATCCAAACGATTTCTTACAAGAGTAAACGTGATCTCCACATCCCACATCATTGTGCTACACAATACACAACCATGAAGCTCCACATGATCATGATTGGAACAATCTCAGCGTCAGTCGCCACCGCAGCGTTCGCCATGAGTCGAGGAAGCTGCGGCACTGTGAGATCATCGTCAACTGCTTTCGTAAATTCGTTCTCTCGAAGTGGCGCTCGAAAGAGCACCACCGCTGCATACGTCTCTCCGATAGATTACGCTAAGACAGAGATTGCCTCAAACGATGTAAGTTGACCTTCTGATAAAATGAACAGGAGCGTTTCCTGACTAAATGAGTCAACAGACCCTTACATTTAACTATTTGAAAACTATTTTCTTTCCTGTGGCACGTAGGTGGTAGTCTTCTCCAAAACTTACTGCCCATTTTGCACGGCAACAAAACAACTTTTTGGAAGCATGAGTATCGACGCCAAAGTGATCGAATTGGATCAAATGGAGAATGGGGCGGAAGTACAATCGGCGTTGTTAGATTTGTCGGGTCAACGAACGGTTCCAAATGTATTCATTAAGGGACAGCATTTGGGAGGGAATGATGTCACGCAGGCAGCTGCTAAAAATGGAAAATTGAAGGAAATGTTGGGTAATTAATTTGGGAACGGGGAAGTTACTTCATCGAGAAGCTGTGTACGAGACTAAACGCGTTTTCACTAATTGACATGATGTGTAGAATCGAACACGAATGCCGTTAAACATGTTGGGTGGATGTCATCGACGAGCTCAAAAATACCAGCATTTGACATTTAGATCTTGCTTCGAAGAAAAGGTCTTCATTTATGACAGTGATGTGGAAAAACAAAAATAATAAGCTAAGAATAACACATGACACTATACCAGTGACTCTATTAGAGAACAAGTCCCATCCTTTTCTATGATTTAGTCTATTTCAGCTGTTAAGCGCATTTTTCAGCTTACGAGATTGTTGCCATTGCACGTGTAGTATTATCGCTACAACAGGTCCAACATGGCCTAAACCTCATCATCTAATGCTGAAATTCTTCATCATTCGACTTGCCTCCCTTTTCCCCTCTCTCGCCTTTATATCCTCTCTTTTATCCCTTACATTCTTCCCCCTACAGAGCCCAATTTCCATTTTGACTTTATTTTGTTCGTTCCAGTATACTTTAAGAGGCACAATCGTCATCCCAGGAACTCTATCGGTTTTCTGAAGCAGACGCCGCGCTTGCTCTTTGTGTAGTAATAAAACCCGCGGCCTAGTTTCCTCATGTTGGAAAAATGCACCAGCAGTGGAGTGTTTGCCAATGTGTACGTTCATAAGGGTGCACGATCTACCGTTTGGGTTGGGTTTTACAAAACCATCTCTTATGTTCATCTTACCATCTCTTATGCTTCAATTTTAAAATACATTAATAGATTCCGCCAGAGATTTGGCCATGATGTAGACGAGCAATTTGTATTGTAATTTCAATGAATGGTTACAACTGAGCATCGGATGTTACAAAAATAATTATTTCATGCAAAAAATTGTTGTAACAAACCTTTTAACCTCCGTCCCCTTCAGAGAAATACCCACTTCTAACGTCTCCAAAACTTCATAATTTCGGAAAGCCAATTTATTTATTGTGATTGTGTTGCTCTTTTCTTTTTTCTTTTTTGTGCCCCCCTTTTTCAGTTGTAGGGGTGACACTAGCAGTCTTTGATTTTGAGACGGAGAATGATGGCGGTGGAACGTTGATATCGATCTTGGCGGTTGGAAAGCAGCTGCATAGATGAAGCCTGGTGTAAAACTCATGTGGGGGTTGTTGAAAACGAAGCTTATTAGGAACAATACAATCGTGGCACTAGAGTGCCAAATACATGTACTCTGGTGCTTCGTCGTTTTGTTGGTCATCGTGGAAACGCGCTTGATGCTGCTGATCGGAGGTTGATTGGGCTCGCTGAACTCAGTGCGAGACTTGATGACAGGGAGCCTCCTCGTGTCGTCACTTACAATACGGGGACGAAACTGGACTTATTGATTTCTCTTCCACTGAGTGATCGCCGCTGGGTGTCGATAGAGGATTGTGTGTGATGATCTTGGTGATGATGAGGTTGTTGACAGTTGAGAATACATACCTTGTTGATGTGTTGATTGTTGATGTTGTTGTTTGGGAGGCGGAATGGCAGCATGCTGTGGCTGTTTTTTTAGCGATTCAGCGAGTGCAGTGGAACGTGGAAGGCAGTGGAATTGGATGGATGGATGGATGGTGGTTTGGCGAGTTTTCGGGTTCGCTCTGTCAATGCCTGTGAAAAGTGACGTCAGCATCTGCTTCATTTTTCAGTGCTTTGGTCGCTGGATGGAGGAAGCTGGCAATTGGTTATTCTCCTGATGCCGTGAATTACATAGTTACTCCTTAATTGGTAAGGGACCTTAAAAGGAA
>JALLOT010001317.1:0-15419 GCA_036939595.1 Thalassiosira livingstoniorum | reverse complement strand
AAAGGAAACACCTGTAAAAGGAAAATATCACAAAACCTACTATCTGCACATTTAGGTTATTCGATGAGACTTGCACAACACTGCAGAATCAATGATGTTCAACTCCAAGTGGCACCGATGACTAGTCCGCTGCATCATAGCAACATGATGCTTTGTTCTCAATGCATTGTTTACTCCATTGCTTTGAAATTCTGCTTCTAGTGCAGGCGTCACTTCCTTCCAGCAAACTATGCCAAATCCCAAAACTAAAATGAAAAAAGCAGAACGAATGCCAAAAATTGCCAATTGCCAATAGTGACATTGGAGTATTCTTGTATATGAATAGCAACAGTAGATTAGTGATGGTACCAGCATCTTGAGCTGTATTGAGCCCGACAATAACTCGACACCTGCTCTTCCCTCGCTGAAAACTAAACCAGTTTGGACTGTAAAAACCGCAGTTGTCTGAGACAGTATCCCCTGAATAAAAAGCCGGAAAGAGTATCAAATGAATTCCACGAGCTAGTGCAATCATTAAAATTGCGTATCTGGCGCCCCCAGCTGCAAATGCAACTGATATCATCATCAGCTGACCAAATTTGTCACAGCTTGCACCAACTAACCGTGACATAATCATTGTGAGGCTTGCAACAAATTGAACATTCAACAACATAGATTTTTGAGAAGGATACGGGACATCTTCAACGGGCTTGCAACGGGACACAAAACCTCTGCCTCTTCTAGCATTAGCTGCATTGGACCCCATCCACAAAAGGCACCGGTGAATGCAAAGATGTAAAGTATCGTATCTATCAAAAGGAACACTCTGGCACACTGATGCCGCGGCCGACCCAGCATGCTTTGGTTCCTGCCTTCTCTATTGATGGAATTGGAAAGGGTTGAGGGCCAGCCAATCGCCTGCCATCACTCGGGGAAGTGTGCTGTTGGTCACATTGAATGGGGGAGGAGCGTCGGAAGACACTGCCGGTCAAGCCATGATGTTGGCAGTGTTTCGATATTGTCAAAATTTTTACGCGTAGAAAAGGCTAACAGTGCAAATTGTTATCTTTTGTTATCTTTTGTTAAGAATTAGCAAAAATTAGCAAAAAATTATTAAAAATTAGAAAAGTGACAATTGATATTTTCTCTGTAGTATTTCTTGCACAGTACACTGCCGTTTTAGGTCAAAAACCTGTCTCAACAGCATTAATTTTTCAAAATACATAGTAGCCAGTAGCAACATGATGCTTGAAAAAATGTACATTGCACTTACCCATTAGCTCAGTACTTGCTGGATATGTAATTTGTTCCATCCACCTGGTTTCTTCATGCCAATCTGTCTATCAATGCCAGATCTGGCATTGACAGAACTCAACTGACCAGATCCAGCACTGGTAGAAAGATTCTGCTCATTTTGCCATGTTTCAGTGGTGCCAGAGGTCTGCAAATTGTAGACATTGATTTGGTATGAAATTTCATGTAAGAATAATACCTTTGACCATATCATCATACCAACATTCATGGTACTAAAAATATGTTTTCAATATCCCTACAAAAAGCTAACAAACTACATTCAAAAAACTATTTTTTGGAAAGTAATAGAAAGTGAGGATTTGATTTAACTTTTTTGCAAAATCATATCATCAATTTATCTTCAACCAGTTGTGCACTACTATTCAGCATTTTTTTTCTATCAAACACAAAAAGTGTCTATGATAGTAGCTCATTTGACCGAATTTTGGTGCTGATAGAATGTTATAGCAATATGGCAGGTGGTGTTGATGTGCTAGAGCTCTGAATAGCTCTCTGAACTCAGAGCTATGAATTTGCATTGTTTGATACTCTTTGTGCTATATGACACAAATAAAAATAATATTAATATGGAGGTGTTTTCAGAAGTTTGTTTGAGGCGGCAAATGTATGATGATCAAAAAATATTGGAAAACATCTGGAAAGTCACAGAAGTATGTAGAAACCGCTATTACAAGTATTGAGAGTAGATTCGATAGAGAACTGTAGTTTTTTCATAGGAATTGTGATATTAACTGCAATATCTAGTATGAGACTTATAATAATCACTAAAATATCTACTTTTGATTATTTATTTCTCAAAATCCATAATTAATGTATTGTGCTTGTATTTAAAATCCAACCTTTTTTCATTTGGTAAGTCTGGCAATATTTACATTTTTTAATCATTAAGTGATTCCTTTGGAAATGGCAATGAAATATATTATTTGCACTATGTTGGTGGCATAATTTATAATGTGATGTTGAGATTTTTCACATAATATTATATATTCTGTTTTAAGTTATATTTTCAATTGTATTGAGCTCTATATCATTCAGAAACTATAATAATATCAATATTATCAGAAACTGTCAATTCACTGAGAATTCATCAAAACATGAAGATTCTTGGCTGACAACATATGTATGTGTTACTTAGTAAGTTTGACATAAAGATTCTTATGTCAATTATGAAGAATTATGCTTCTCCATCATTAAACTGGCATGAAATTGTTACATATTTTTTCTTTGTGTCATATTCTAAATATTATTCATGTTCATTTTGATCTTCATTTCATTGACAAATCACAAATCACAAAAGTCAAAGGTAAAAAACATAGTGAATGTATAATATTTATGATATTTTTTATATGAAGATTGCCATGCAATTGGTGATTATGTATGTTGTTTGATCTGTGCCAATGATAATGGCACTCATGAGCATTATATAAATGATATAATAAGTCTTGTTTTTATTCATTTTTATAATCATGTTATTAAAATATCATAAAAAACTGTATAAAAAACAAAAAGTTAAAATTTGAAAACATCTTCAAAATTTAAGCTCAATTTGATATTAGAGCTGCATTTACCAGAAAGGTTAATTTACCAGGTAATTCTAGTTTTGGACAAGGTATAGTAATTACTCTTCACCTAGGGTAAATCAAGAATTTACTCTTCCTATTTACCATGGTAAATGGAACATTTACATCCACCATTTTCCATCTTCCATATTCGGCTAACACATTAAATCATCCATACTCTTTGATGTACTTCAGCTCAAGGCTGGTTTACACTATAAATTCAAATATTCTAAGCATAAACAAGTTTAACACATTGCTGTTTGATAAAAATTAAATTATCTCATAAAATAATACATGTGTGCTTCTTTTTTTCTTTAGGTTAATTTACCTCCATTTTCTCTCATTTACCCTGTTTACCATTTACCCATAGAATTTCAGAAAGAGGGAAATTACTTTTTTACTGAGTAAATTTTGAATTTACCAGTAGGGGGGATTTCATGAAAAAGTGCTAGTAAATTTTACTAGCTTTTTTATGTTTGGCAGGTTCCACATTTTTTCTTTTTTTGAGTGTCATTCCATCTTCCCACTTTTGATCATTATGGGATGTCTTTTTTGAGAATCACCATCTTGTCAACATCAATTTATTTGAAGCATTTCAACACTGGTTTGGTGTGTGAGGGACCAATGTTTGAGCAAGCAGTTAAATGAACTGCTTGCACAACCAGTGCATTGCACAGAAGTACACTTTAGTTGTTCAAGGCACTTAGTAGCAATGGCACGTATGGGATGCTGCTTTCAAACATTGTTCCCCCACACATGCACACCCCCTGTCAACGTCAACAGCTCAACAAAGTTGCTGCACAGATGAGATATTCTCAACCAATTTCAATCCAATTTGTTGTGTCCAGCTTCTGTGAGTAATGGTAAGGTTTGCAGCTGTTATGAGAGCTCTTTTGGACGACTGCATCTGTAATTCTTCCCTTTGGTTCATTGCTGCATTCTAGGTGCCAAGGTAATGATCGGGGCTGTTGATGCAATCAACAGATGCTGTAGGGCTGTTGGAGGTGTATGACAAATTGTTGTTGAGATTAGTTTTTGAATTTGCTTTGATTCCTTTTTCTCTCCTTCATCCCTCCTCACCATGTCCTGCTTCATAAAACTTGTTGAATTTTTCTTATGCTACAGGCATCTCTGAAGACGGCTATGCAAGAGAGCCAAGCCCAATGCCCAACATGATTGGGCGTGTTTTTGAATTAGTATTGTGAGTGGCAGCAATATTGCATGTTTATCATGCTGGACAATCATAATATGTTCTCAAGCTCTTTGGTTTAAAATATGATTACTTAGATTAACTTGGCAGAGAGTGGTATCAAGGAACAGTGAGGTGATTCATTTAACACTGAATTGCCTTCACAAATGCAATTGGTGTTGTGGCTGCATTTGTCAGTCACAAGTTGTTTGCTTTGACTTTTTTGTCTTGCAGTTGGCCACATTCATAATCATTTTTCTGTGTAAAATCTTTTGTTGTGCCATCAAGGTTAAGGGTGGCTAGAGTTTGAGGATTCAGCACAAAATGAAGAAAATTGCCATCAAAGTTCAACTCGCTAGCCAAAGGCTTGGACTAGCAATGGAAAAGCTTTCATAGTGTACCATATTAGCAGGCATCTGGTTAGGTAAAGTGTTGCTGGTTCTTTATTGTTTTACAAGTGTAAGTCATCTACTCATTGTCAAATTGCTTTTGTGCCTCTATGTTTAGGCTAAGAGATTTTTTGCAAAAAAAGTTTGACTGACACCAAATAATCTTTTGTCAGAGGATGTTTTGGTGCACAACAGTGCTCACTGGATGGACAATCTGCCCATAGTGTTGACGCCATCACATTGAGCAATGCAGTAGTAAATGGTGTAACACCCCACCCCCTACAAAATAATCCCATTCATTTTATTGTTCTTTCCCTGTCCATTTTGTTAATGAGTCTGGTAAGTATTGTGGTATCCTATTCTGATTTGTTTTTGTCACTGTGTACTGATACTGTTTCTCCCATTTCAACAGCCACATTCACATTATTCTCCCTGCTACTGATGCAGTATCAATTTGTGATTTGGTGAATTCCTTGTTGATGAGTAGTTTGTACAAGTAATTTTTGTTTTGCTTTGTGGTATCATCACATGGTAATGGTGCATATGAAAAAACTTTTTTCTTGTTAGATTCATCATTAATTTTGTATTTATCTTTGAAAATTTGGAAAATTAACTTTAAATAGAGTGTATCTGTTTGAAAATAAAACTGTTTTAGCAAGGAAGTCATCAATTCATTTTATTGAGTACGTAACTAGAAAAATACAGGTTAATGACTGACATCACAGAATAATTGTGATAGGTAATATATTTTCAAATGAAGATTAATGTGTAAATGTAGATGTATTTTATGTTTTACACCATGACAGAGGCACAAAATGATATTGACATTCTTAATTATTATATGATGTTAAAATTGTTGTCTTTCTTTTTGAACAATTTCTGTTGAGAAATAATCAAAGTCAATAATGATCAAATTACTCATTGTACAATGGTATTTTAAACAATTACTTTTTGTTCATTGTATTGCTATTTTTGGAGACTTTACCAATACACCAGAGTAAAAATGATATTGAAATTCTCAATTATCATGTATATAATTGTGAGTCTTGGTTTCATCCTCCTTGGTCATCAGTTCATTGATATGACAAAACAACAAGGTTTGTATCTTTTAAAACATCTACATTTTGTTTGGAATTTCATCACAATGATTTGCATGGATTTTGTCATTTTGCTGAGACTTTATCAATAGAGTACCAAAGTAACAACATGATATTTGGTCAGCTTAATTATTATGTATGTAATGTTTTTAGTCTCAGTTTCATCCAATTTGGTCTTTAGCTCATTGAGAATTTACAAAATCAATTGATTGTCAATGCATGCACATGGTTTGACTGAAAACTCTCTTTTCATGAGAAATTGTCAATACAACAGAGAAGCAAAATGATATTGGTATTCTTAATTACTCTTATTATTTGTGTATTGTGATGCTTTTATAAATCCACTTTGTCCATTGTTTCATTGAGAGTTCACAAAAACACCTTGGTTTGTCACTACAAAACACACTATCTTATTTGTCATTTAATTTTACACAAAGATTTGCTTGCAAATTATCATTTATTAAGACTTCACCAATACACCAGGTTAACAAAATGATATTGACATTCCCAATTATTATTCATATGATATTGTGTTTTATCCACTTTGGTCATTAGTTCATTGAGAAATGCAGATTTTGCCTAGGTTCAAAACTATGAAACATATATACATTTGTTTGTAATTTTATTGCACTGATTTGCTTGAAAATTGTTATTTATTGAGACTTAATCAATTAACCAGGGAAACATAATGATATTATTCTTCTGAATCATCATGTATATATATTGTTAGTCTTGTTTGTTCATTTTGGCCATCAGCTCACTGAGAAATGATTAGCACACTAATGTTCATAACTATCAATGCAGATACCTTTTGAATGCAATTTTATCACAAAGATTTGCTTGAAAATAGTCATTTATTGATACTTTAAAAAAATCACCAGAGTAACAAAATGATATTGATATCCTTAATTATTGTGAAATTGATATTGTGATCCTGTTATGATCCACTTTGGCCATCAGTTCACTGAGAAATGACACAAACACCAAGGTTCACAATTATCAAACACACCTAGATTTTGCATGTAAGTTTGTCACAAACATTTTTCTTGTAAATTCTCATTTATTGAGACTTAGTCAATACACCAGAGTAACAAAATGATATTGAAATTCCCAATTAATGTGCATACAGCATTGTGATTCTTGTTTTTATCCACTTTGGTCATCAGCTCATTGGGAACTCACTATTGCACCGAGGTTCATAACTATTAAAGGCAGGTACATTTTATATGTAATTTCATCACAATGATTTGTTTGCAAATTGTTGTTTTATGAGACTTCACAAATTAATCAGACTAACAAAATGATATTGTCATTCTCAATCATTTTGTATATTGGGATGTGAGCCTTGTCTGAACTAACTTTGGCCATTTATTTATTTAGAATTCACAAAACCCTAGGGGATAACTATCAACACAGGTACACTTTGAATGTAATTCCATCACAAAGATTTGTTTGAAAAGTGTCATATAATGAGACTTCACAAATGCACCAGAGTAGCAAAATAATACTCAATTATTATTCATTTGATATTACAAGTTTGGTTTTTATCCTATTGGGTCATCAGTTCATTGAGAAATGATAAAAACATCAAGCTTTGTAACTATCAAACACACCTACATTTTGAATGTAATTTTGTCAAAAAGTTTTACATACATATTGTCATTTGTTTTGAATTTACCAATACACCAGAGTAAAAAATGATAATGGTATTATCAATTGCTAGGTATACAATATTGTGAGTCTTGTTTTTATCCACTTTGACCATCAGTTCATTAAGAAATGACAAACACCCCAAGGTACATGATTATCAACACAGATACTCTTCATCTGTAATTCTCACTTTATCCTATCTGTTACTATCAATTCATAAATAGAGCATTGAAACAGCATGAGACAATATCACACCACAAACACTTTCAACATCAAAACTGACATCAAATTTTTGACATAGTGTGACTCACAACTCACAACACAATGGTATTACACCAAGTAACAATGCAGCACCAAATACTTTCATACCAATCTATGCTTTCTCAATGCTAACTAAACACAAACACAAAATGAATGATTGGTCTCTTAGACTAAAAAATGATTGTTGAATGAATCATTTGTTGTAGTTCTCTACTATTGATCACTTTGTCTTCCCGATGAGAATATCCTTTTCAGCTTTGTAGTTTTGTATGTGTTTCAAGGGAAATCCTACATTTTGAATTGTTTGGATTATTTAAAATAATAATGTGAAAAAAATATGTAATATTTACTCATCCCACATTTATTAAGAGTACTTTGCTCCAAGTTGTGTTTGGTATGTAGTGGATTCAATGTATGTACAACATTTTTGCCAAAACTTGAATGAAACCTTACATTAAAAATAACAATCATTAAAATATTTCTGGCCTAAGCAAATGCATTAAGTCACGCATGGACATTGGTTTCATTAATCAGATTCGCATGTGACTTTCTTGTAAATGTCACCCTTCTTCTTAATTTTTTGCCTGAGATTTTGCTGCCTCTTATTTTTACTTGCAATTCTCTTCATTTGCACCCAGTAGCTTGCCTGTACAAAACTTTCAAAATAATGAACTCTAAGATGGTCAGAGACTGCATTATGGTAATGGTACCATCGTGAATATCATTGATATGGTTAGATATTTTAGTAGTTTACATGCTGTCATATTATGCAGAAGCAGAAAAATGGGAAATGCCATTATGATCCAAAGAAATTAAAGAACATTGAGTCAGGGTCTCATCATATTGTTCAAATTTCCGAGTCTAGAGTTAGTACACTTGATGTTAACTAGTGTAGTCAGAATGCTTGGATTGGTACCTAATTTCCACAAAAGGCAAATGAGATCAATGGGCATTTGATGGGGAAAATGAAGCCAATTTACATCAGTTTAGGCTGTTCCAATATGAGCAGTGTTCTAGTCATGAGAGCAGTAGTGTTGAAGGGGGAGGAGGATAGACTCCTACAACTGCAAGTTTCAATTCAAAGCAACCTTATTTGCTAAGTAGCGCCTATCTTAGGCAGGAAGAAACAACAGAAAGTGCTCTTCTAATTATTCAAAACAAAATATCTTCGTTCTTCCTATCTAGATACTTACAATAAAGGATGGTAGTACCACTAACCCAAAAAAAAATTTAACAGTTGAAAATTGGCTACAGTTTCACTAATCGGCTCTCTAAAAACACGGGTAAGTGTACAATCCTACTAAAAATTATCTATGGAACAGGCTTTAAAGCCATTTTGACTGCAAAATTGACGCAAAAACTACTTGTTTTCTCAAGCTCCAAAAGCTTCAAAAGATGACGAATCGCCTCAAACAACGGTGGCAGTTGTGTTCTTGGCACCTGTCATAATGCCATCCATAATTTCTTTCTCCAAGGTTGCATCAGGGCAGCTGCTCATCACACGAAGACCACCAGTGCCCAAGATAGCATTGACCTCTGCCTCGGAAGGAAGTTCTACCAACACATTGCCATCCTCAATCTTGACGGGGAATGTAATGATAGAAAGGTCTCCGCCAAGTTGCTTTCCATCTGCCAATCCAAATGTTTTCTTGTGCAAAGGACAGGCGACCTTTTCAACTCCACCTTCATCACCAATAATTCCTTGCGAGAGAACAAAAGCCTGCTTGTGCGGACACATATTCTGAGTGCAATACCATTCGCCTCTCTTGGCATTGTTGAAGACCGCCAACTGAGATTCGCCATACAAAATTGCAGATCCAACATTGGGTGCAAAGTCGGATGTTTTGCCCACTGTCACCCACGACTTCTCGGAGCGTGCAAAGATATCAGTCTCTTCTGGTTTCCAGTTGGTTTGTGGAAGGCCGTCCTTGACCCAGTCGGTGGGACGGGTTTGGCCGCGTTGGTCGATGAATTCAATCATTTCTTCGCGAGTTTGGTTTTCGTCGGTGTTGGTGAATTGCTTGAACTTCTTACGGCGTTCAGGGTCCTTGACAACTTCAGCCCATTCATCGTGGTATGTGTCAACAAGGTACTGTGTAAAATAATGAATAGAGAAGTGGAAACTTGTGAGTGAGTGACGATATGTTGACTTGTTGCATAGAAAAGACATCTATCGTTTCCATACCTGCATTCTCCTATCAAGTTCATCGCAGATACCAAGTGAATCTTCAATAATCACTTCCTTGAGATGCTCAATCGGTCCACCACCATTCTTACCACTAGGCAACTTCGCCTGCCACGGCGCAGTACGCTCCAACCTATCCGCAGTCAAAATGTAATACATGATATACCTATCCAAATACTTGAGAACAGTCTCCTCATCAATATCAGTCGCAAGTAGCTGAGCATGCACGGGATTCACACCTCCATTCCCGCCCACGTAGAGATTGTACCCATTCTCGGTGGCAATCATTCCAAAATCTTTGCTCTGTGCCTCGGCGCATTCTCGAACACAGCCGGAGACTGCACTTTTCATTTTGTGTGGGGATCGGATTCCTTTGTAGCGGTTTTCGACTTTGATGGCGAAGCCTACGGAGTCTTGGACTCCGTAGCGGCACCATGTGGATCCGACGCAGGATTTGACGGTACGGAGTGCTTTGCCGTAGGCGTGTCCGGATTCCAAGCCTACAGCACCGAGTTCTTCCCAGATGTCTTTTATTGGAAATAAGTATCAAAAATAGAATGGAATGAATGAGTTACAGCATTGGGATCAAGATTTAAAACATGAGTTACCGATGGCAAAAAATCAAAGATCAACTTACCTGGAAGCTGATACTTTGCTGCGCCAAACAAATCAACACGTTGTCCTCCTGTAATCTTGGAGTAGAGCCCATACTTCTTTGCAGTCTCTCCAAGCTGGATCAATTGCTCGGGAGTGATTTCTCCACCTGGCACACGCGGAACCACGGAGTACGAACCACCACGTTGCATATTTGCCAAAGATCGATCATTCGTATCTTGGAGTGCATCTCGTCCTCCATCCAATACAACACCATTGTAGGTAGAAGCAAGAATGGAACCAATGGCAGGCTTGCAAATCTCACACCCATCACCCTTTCCATGCTTGGCCAAAATCTTATCAAAGCTATCCACCGAGCTAGGATCGGGGTCCGTTCGAACCAACGCCATCAACTCGGGTCTCGAGAATGCAAAATGTTCACACATGTGATTGGACAACGATCCTCCAAGCTTTTCAAGTTCTTGACTGAGAATAGTCTTGACATCCGGTTCGCAACCACCACACCCAGTTCCCGCTCGACTGCACATCTTGACCTCTTTCAAATTCGCCTTCTCCACACCCAACTCCTGGATCACATCGGCAATCTGTCCTCGAGTCACATCATTGCACGAACAGATTTGAGCATTGGGATCCGAAGACACCTCTTCCTCCGCCTCGACGGTCCCGCGCGCCGAAGGAGGAGCGAGCAACATGGCTGGATTTTCGGGCAACTCTCCCCCCTTCATGGCGAGGGAATGCAGCTTGGTGTAATCGCTCGCATCTCCCACGAGGATTCCACCTCGGAGCTTGGTCCCGTCCTTGTTGAAGATGAGCTTGCGATAAATCCCACCGAGAGGATCGTTCCATACCAAATTGGACACGTCGGTGTCATCGGGCCTGGGTTGATTTTCTCCGAAGGAGGCAACGTCGCATCCCAGCAATTTGAGCTTGGTACTCAAATCGGCCCCGGTGAATGCGGGCAATTCCTCCAAACCCAAATCAATCCCCAATTCCTCCTGGGCGACTACCTTGGAACACACTCCCGCCATATCATACCCCGGAGCGATCAACCCATAAATAAAATTATTATACAATGCAATCTCTCCAATGGCATACACACCCTCGGCCGAAGTCCTCAACTGTTCATCCACCACGATCCCTCCCCGTTCCCCCACTTCGATCCCACCGGCCTTCTCACCCCTCGCCAACTCATCCCTTGGCTTGATCCCCGCGGAAACCACCACCATTTGCACGGGCAGATCCTCCCACCCTTCATTACTGAACCTCAATCCACTCACGGGCGACGTACTCTCGTCATCGGTACTGCCATCTTCTCCAATGAACGCCTCGGTCCTTGCCCCGCAATGGACTTGCAACCCCATCTCCTCAATCTTGCCCACGAGGGCGTCGTGTCCCCCCTGGTCGATTTGACGGCACATGAGGATGGGTGCGAATTCGATGATGTGGGATTGAACGTTCATGTCGGAGACGGCTTTGGCGGCTTCGAGGCCGAGGAGGCCGCCGCCGATGACGGCGGCGGATTGGACGTTGTTTTTTTTGACGTAGGCGAGCATGGATTCGAGATCTTCGATGGTCTGTTGGAGTAAGATGGAGTGTTTGGAATGCGACAAGTGAATGACAACATGAGAACTGGAAGTTCCATCTACTAGAAAAGAATCAAAGATTCCAACCGAAGCAAACGAAGACAAAAACAAACAAACATAGAATTACTTCACTCTCCACTCTTCACTCACCCGATACACAAACACCCCCGGCCTCTGCCTCCCCGGAATCGGCGGCACGAACGGATAACTCCCCGTAGCCAACACCGCCACATCGTACTCCACCTCCCTCCCACTCCCCCCCTTCACCACCTTCCGTTCCGTATCCACCTCCACCACCTTATCCTTCATATAAATCTCCACATTGTTCTCCTCGTACCACTCCGTCTTCCCCTCCTCGTCAAATTCGCTCGTCATGGATAACACGGAAGGATCGCGGGTTTCGAAGTACGAAGTGAGTTTGACGCGGTTGTAGGCGGCGCGGGGTTCTTCGCAGAAGGTGGAGATGGTGCAAGATTTTTGGGGGTCGAGGGCGAGGAGGTTTTCGATGAAGCGTTGGCCTACCATTCCGTTGCCTATGACGACTACTCGTTTTTCGGATTCCTCGCCATCGACATTGGTGGAAGTGGCGTGGAGTTGGGATTGGGATTGGGGAGTGGGAAGAGTGTTGTGAACATTGGAAAGTGATGCTTGGAATGAATCTACATTCAAGGCATTTTGGCAGAGGAAAAGGATGGCAAGTGATGATGATGCCCACATGATGGATGGCTAACACTTGGGGCTTTGGGATGGACTCTTGGTTAGATATGGGCTTGCAATTACAAATGATGGTTTCCAAGTTGAGTGATGAAGCTTTTGATTTGTTGCTTCATCAATTGAAAATTATGAGAATGGAATTGTTCAAAAGGGATGTGAACAATATATGTTTTCTGATGGCCATGATGGCCAACAAAAAATCATCATCCCATTAGTAGGCTGTTTGGAAAGAAGAGGATGTAATACGATGCTGCATCAGTGCTTCTGGCTGCCATAATGTTATTGGAGAGTAGTATTGTACTTAGTAACACTTTTGAATGATTGGCAGACTCCGCATCGTCAGTCGATGAAAGCTGATTAAAGCAGGCAGCCAGAGTTGCTCATCATTGCTTGGTTCGGGCTGCTTCTGGAGTCTGCCCTTTCATTCACTACAAGTAAGCAAGTAGTATTGTAAGTAGGCAGTACTACCATAGTACTCCTACTATTAGCGCTCTAAGTAGTATCTAAGTATTGGATCTTTCTCTCTTTTCATCATGGGCTTCCATGATGGCATTGATGGCATGCGCGCGGCACAAGCTTCTTGTGGGAAAAGGTGGGAAAGCAAGATCTTTTTGTCTGGCTGCTGGCTGGGCGGGCGAAGGATTGCTGGGCCACTGGGCCACTGGCCACTGCCTGGGCGCAAGCTGATTGGCGGCAGCAGATGCATGCATGGGACATGAGAGGACAGCCAGGAGATAAGTAGATGGCTTGCTCTCTTGCTGTCTTTTTGCTGTGTTTTTGAGGGATTGTTGTTGCTCAAGATAGCCCAAGAAGGCTCGCTCAAGATATCCAAGCTCACAAATAAAAGTTCTCGATGCCGGAAACAAACTTCCCAAAATGTGAGCAAATCAGAGCAAATCGCCCAAAATATCCTAGCAAAGGATTGCCTTTCCCGAAGAGAATGTAGAAGAATAAAATAGAAGATTAATGGAATGGAGCTTCGCAGATAGAATCTGGAAGAAGTTGCAGCAAGTAATTAGGAGTCTTATGGATTGTGGTAAAGAAAGAATAGTTTGCGATGAATAGATATTTGTAGAGTTTTTTATTTAAAAATTTGTTTGATGTAATTGAATTTTCAAAAAAATCAGAGCTAGTATGAAACATTCTTTTTCAAATGAAAATTTTATGCAGTTAGTATTGTCAATATTTTCACAAGAGTAATTTTATGTTTGCTGAACTGCATTACATCATCCAATGACTCACTCCAAGCTGAATATAAAGCATTTATCACTGTTTTCAACTAAATTATTAACAAGATATAGTCTAAACTTTTTTAAGTTTTTATTTTTGATGAGAAATTAGCAAAAGTGTTGATCTAGAAAAGGTTGTGTGTAAAACAAGTACAAATGAAGTAAGTGTTCATGTGCTCATGAGTAGACACGAATTCAAAAAAAATAAATACAAAGAAACATACCATAGCACAGTCATAAATTTTGAGCAAGAGACAAAAATTAAGGATTATTTATTTTCCTTGTTCTTTGATCAGCTCACAAATACATAACTCTAACATATATGTGTATCCATTAAGCTTTTCCATTATGGCACTTTTTATTAATGTAGTCTCAAGTTGAAGTATAAAACATAAACATTAAGTTTTACTATAAATATACTATTTTCCATTTTTCATGATGAGCTATGTGACACAGATCAATGTACTTGTAATTCTTGTGAGCTAAAAAAAACAGAGTCTGAAGTAAAATTGCTTAGAAATACAACATAAAATTTTCAAAGCAACTTTATTACTTAATTCAACAATCTAAATAATGTTTAATTAAAGATTTTGATTCAAATATATTTTTCAAGTTTGATTATTTACAAAAAATCACTGTCTCTTGGGAAAAGTTTGAGATCATTGTGGGTAGTTGAATTTTTTTGCAATATTTTTGAAAATTCTCATAAGAATCAATTTCTGGTTTCAAAACTAAAAATAGTAAAAAATGGTCAAACAAGCAATTTTTTATATCAAGTTACAATATATGTACTATAAAATTTCTGTTTTATTATATCAAGTTACAATATTAAATAATAAATATAATGGACTTTTCAGACACAAAACTATTTCAAATAATGGAAAATAATGTTGTTGCAGATGCAAAATATTAGAAGATATTCTTTTCTTAAATCAAAATTTCAACATTTTATAACACCAGATTATCATCGATTCATCATCAAACTGTCACAACAGACTAATGTATTATGAATCAACACAGTGGAGGAAGCTTGATGTTGGCTTTTTTCTCATATGATTTTAAAATAATTTTCAATATCCTAATTTGTCCATGAATGAGAAACATATTTAAAAAATAGTCACTAAAACATAACTAAAAAGAAAATGACAATTGATTGATATAGAAAAACCAGTGTGATAGAAAACATAGATTCAACTCCTTTGAATTCTAAATAATTCTTGTTTTTATTGATTAAAAACAATAAAAAAAATGATTAAATGATGAAAAAGAGAGCAACTAAATTTGACTTGATGATTGTGGTTTTGTTGTCACTAAATGGTTGTATCTGAGTAAGATAAACAAGAAATATTGTATCCAAAATTTAGATATTGTGAAGAGACATTGTATACACAAACAATACTATGATTGATTGGAAAAATATCATTTTAAAATTCATAACAATTACAACTTCAAAATTGCCATCTAAGTCAATTTCCTTGTTATCTCAAGGGTGAGACAAATGCAGTTGGGCTAATAAAAGTGTTAAAAATTATTTTGATAATAAAGTGTTTATAATGGCATCTAGTTAGACCTTCAGCGAGCGCGTCTGGGACTGATCCAGATCGCTCCGAAAAAATTTAGAATTCATTCAAGTTCTCATCTTTTTCTGTGGTTAT
>JALLOT010001316.1:0-15414 GCA_036939595.1 Thalassiosira livingstoniorum | reverse complement strand
TGTGCTCTTCCGATCTGGGGAGGGGTGTTTGGGGGGGGTGGGTGTGGTGGAGATGGTGGGGATGGTTGGGATGGTGGGGATGGTTGGTGTTTGGGACTCTTTGTTGGATGTGTCTGGTTTGTCATTTTTATTTGTAGAAGAATCTAGCTTAGTTTCACTCGATGCTTCATTGCTGACCTCTGTAGAAGTACTTTCTTTTACAGCAGTTGCATTTGCCTTGACCTCAGTGTCAGTCTCTTTGGCTTTCACTTTGCCCCCATCCATCACTGCTGTTCCATCTGTCATGGCATCCTCTGTCGTGACGTCCTGTATTTCCACGTCTGCAGTTCCCTCAGCCAGAGTTGCACCAACAGACACATCGATTTCCTTCATTTCCTGCTTAAACCCAGATGTGTCCTCCTTCTTTTCCACATCCTCATCCTTGGCCTCCTGCTTGATTTCCACCTCCTCTCCCTTCACTTCCTGACCATCCTGACCATCCTTACTATCCTTACCCTCCTTGCTCTTCCCACCCTTCATGCCCTTGTACCCCCCATGATTCTTCCCTTTCCTCCCACCCTTCCCACCCCCCGGCAACCCCCCCTCCCTCTCCACCCACTCCCTCAACATCNGCATCTGCTTTGACAGCCGTGGCAGCTCCTTCAGCTTTCACTTCGCCTCCATCCACCACTGCTGTTCCATCTGTCACGGCATCCTCTGTCGTGACGTCCTCTTGTTGTTCCACATCTGCCGTTCCCTCAGCCAGAGTTGTACCAACAGACATGTCGATTTCCTTCATCTCTTGCTTCACTACAGATGTTTCATCCTTCATTTCTACATCCTCATCCTTGCCCTCATGTTTCACTTCCGCATCCTCTCCCTTCTCATCCTTACCGTCCTTGCTCTTCATGCCCTTGTACCTCCCATTCTTCTTCCCTCCCTTCCCACCCCTCCCACCCCCCGGCAAACCCCCCTCCCTCTCCACCCACTCCCTCAACATCCCCAACCTCTCATTCCAAACACACCCCTCCTCCACCAACTCCAAATCGAACACCTTCTGCGTCCACATCCCCACCTTGTTCCCACTCGCTTTCAACACTTCATTCATCTGCAACAACTGCCGCTTCTTGGCATTGAATGCCGCATGATATGCAGCTTTCAATGCGTGGAGGTCGGAAAGGAGGAGTTTCTTTTGGCGGAGGAGGAATTTGCGTTCAAGAAGGGAGTGTTTGCGGTGGGCGTAGGCGAGGGAGAGGGGGGGGGGGGGGGGGGGGAAGAGGGGGGAGTGGAAGGATTTGAGGAGGGGGGAGTAGTCTTTGTATTTTGGGGGGGTTGGCTTGTTTGGTTTGTTGGTTGGGTTGGATGGGTTGGTGTTGTTGTCATTGGCTACTTTGACTCCTTCGTTGTTGTCAGCATTGTCAGCATTGTCAGCATTGTCAGTATCGTCGGGCATTTTGACAGCGTCATCGTTTTTGTCAGTATGTGCTTTGCTGTCAATTCCTCCGATGTCGCCATCGCCTTGGGGATTGCCAGCATTGCCGCCAGCATTCCCGCCATCCTCACTATTCAAACCCTTACCATCATTACCATCATTGCCATCACTACCATCATGACCGTCAGTGCCATCATCCACCAACATAGATCCCGACAAACAATCCATACTCAACATGGGATACTCCTCCACGGAATACTCCGGCGGGGGTGGAAGTGACGCGGCCAAGGTCTCGAGGGATGCCCAGTACGATGTGGGAATGGTGGAAGAGTTGGTAGAGTTAGTGAGAAAGGAGGGAAAAGTGCAAGGCTTCACAGTGTAAAGAAAGCTCAGATTCAGAGGATCGTTCGGATCGAGCAGCTGACGGACGTCGAGATTGGTAGGATTGGGAATGTCACTCTCCGGTGGAACGTTGGCCGCTGCGTTGATTTGGGAGATGAGATCGTGGATGGAGGCGGAGGCGGCAGGTGCGGCTGCTGCAGTGGATTCAGTGGGTGCCTTGAGTGCGATAGGTGCCTTGTTTGGTGCGGTGGGTGCAGTGAAGGAGCCAGCGGGTGCAGCTGCCGAGGAGGATGCAGCTGGTGCGTTGGGTGCAGTGGGTGCGGTGGCGTCATTCTTGGACAAGAGGAGTTTCTTACGAGTCTGCGTCCCCTTTTCGGCAGTCGTCACTTTTCGATACGATTTCTGCCTTGGAGTTTTGGGAGTTTTGGGTGCTGTGGATGTCTTGGGTGGTGCGGGCGACTTGTCCGTTTTTGGTGTTTTTGGCGTTCTTGGTGGTTTCGGTGGTTTCGGTTCGAGATCGACATCGGCAGATTTGACTTTGGGCGGTCGCCCTCGTCGTTTTTTGGGGGGTGGTTCCATCCCGACAATTTCTGCGGCGGCGACTCCTGCCTCTGCCGATGCTGCACCTGCGGCGCGTGCCGCTGGTTCTGAGGTTGGTGCTGCTTCTGTTGGAACTGTTGTAGTTGTTGTAGTTGTTGTAGTTGTTGTAGCTGCGGTGGCGCCATCCGCCTCAGTCATTTCTGCAGATGCTCCAACTCCCTTCTCCGCCCCCTCTACTGCCGCTGCGGATAATGCTGCTGTTGGTGCTGTTGGTGCTGTTGCTGCTGATGATGATGCTGCCTCCGCAGATGATACCGGTGCAGTTGGCTTCGCACCTCGGACGGGCCTCGCCCCCTTCGCCCCCTTCGCCACCTCCGTTGCCTTTGCCGCCTTCGCCACCTTCGCCGCCTTCGCCACCGTCCTCCCAGGCCGGGAACGCACCGCACTCTTTTCGGGTTGTTTTCCCCGCCGGTTTCTCCCTCGTTTTATGGATACCACCTGAGCATCCGCTTCTTCCACTTCTTCCGCTTCTTTCGCTTCTTCCGGTGCAACTGCTGCTGCCTCTCCCTGCTTCGTTGCGCGTGCCGATCCAGGTGCCGATCCAGTTTCCGCTTCCATGGGGTCTTCCTCCTCGATCTTCACTGCCACCACTGCTGGAGCGGATGGAGCAGATGGAGCGGATGAAGACGATGCTGCTGATGCTGCGGATGGAGCGGATGGATCACTCTTGCGAGGTCTTCCCCTCTTTTTCGGGGGAGATGGCAAATCCTCGGCTGCTTTGGATGGTTTCGTTTCCTCTGCCGCCTTCTTTGCTTTCTTCGCTTTCTCCACTTCCTTTGCTTCCTTTGCTTCCCTTGCCTCTTTTGCCTCCTTTGCTTCCTTCGCCTCTTTTGCCTCCTTTGCTGCCCTCGCTGCCTTTCGTATCGCCCGGAATGGCTTGCCTCCTTTCGCTTCTTTCGCTGCTTTGGCCGCCTCCGCTTCTGCTTTCTCTTCTTCTTTTTTCGCCTTTTCCTCCGCCTCTTTGGCCGCCAAGGATGCGCGAGTGATTCGTTTTCTGGGACCAATGATTTGTAATTCCTGCGAATGGTGGGAGTCTTCCTCCAATTTGATCTTTACTTCCTTAGTTTTTGTGGGAGTGTTCTTGGTTCCTTGTTTATCCTTTGGTTTCTCCTTGGTTCCGTCGTTGTTGTCGTTGTTATCGTTGTTGCTACTCGATACATCCTTTGCGTCCTTTGCGTCCTTTGGAGTGGCTTTGACATCTTGGTTCGATTTTGGAGATTGGATTGTCTCCTTCGTTTCATTACCAAATGCATCATCCCCACCATCCGCACCGCCGGCGACGTCAGCACCGCCAGCACCGTCAGCAGCTTCTGCACCGTCTGCACCATCCGCATTGCCAGCCTCACCACCCTCATTATCCTCACCACCCTCACCAGCTACACGGGCCATGCCAGCTTTGCCAACCTTACCAGTCACGCCATCCCCATCTGCCGTATTTTCCGTATCTGCCTTCTTTGCTCTAGAGTCGCCGACTGCTTCCGCAGGTTCCGATTTGGTGGCGTCAGTGGCATTGTCAGCATTGATCGTAGCGTTGGCATTATCAGAAGCATTGTCAGCATTATTTGCAGCGTTGGCATTATTCGCAGCATCGGCAGCATCAGCACCATCGGCGTCGATGCCGGCGGAGGGAGCCGGATTAGCAGGATTATCCGGATGTACGGGAGCCGAGGACGTCGCGGCGGGTGCGGGGACTGCAGGAGTGGATGGACCGGATGTCGGGGATGGAGCGGATGGAGCGGATGGAGTGGCAGGAGCGGATGTCGTAGCTTCCGCTGCATCGCCATCTTTGTCCAACACGCCTACAGTTCCGACAGCTGGCTCGTCATTATTATTTGATGATGTCATTTCGGAATCCATCCCACGGACTGATTGGTTGGATATGGTATTTGAAATTTGATTTGATTTCCCTTTTTGCTCTGCCTTGACTCGGCCTTGTCAAATCGACAACAAGCAGATGTTTGGATTCGAGATCGGATATGGAAGAGGTGACCTTGGTGCTCCTTTGTGGCACCAGATAGTTAGTAGAGGTTAGTAGTAGCAATGAAGCTTGATTGCCCGCGATCCGCTGCCATTGTCAGTCTGCTATACTTAAGATTAAGCTTGTGCGCCAAAAATCACAGCCAAAAAGATTCGACAGGGAGAAAGCACGCGTATGTAGCCAGATGTACTTAGCCTATGTTGTCTTCTTTGAGAATAATCCAGCTTCTGCCAAGATAGAAGTGCCAAGTCAAAATTCCAGAATTAGAGTAGTGGAGGAATAGTACTACCATACAGAAAGAAACTGTTTTTCCCACCGCCAAATAAAACGCTATATTTCGAGTTCTGACCTTTTGGCGAACTATCTCCCTAAAATTTCTAAATCTTATTCTGTGTTAGTATCACTATGAAAAAAACAATAGGAGTAGTAATAGCATACTTGATCATCCTGCTACTGCTCTTTGGAAGCACCTTTTTGACCATCACCCCAATGGCTCTGTTGCCATTAGAATCAGTGATGCCTGGACCATTACCAGTCAGTCACTGACCCATCGTGCGATCTGGATGGGACTCTTTTTTGGTCAAGAGCTATTTCGGGTGGGAGAACTTACTCAAATGGTAGTGTGGTGCCTTCAGTGACCGAGGTACTCACATGTGTCACTGAAGGTTCTCGTTCCCTGCACCTTGGTCAGTGGATAAAGGAGGAATCTCTGCCTGACTCCCTGAAACATTGGGCTTGGGAGGGAGGGAACTGGAACAGATTATGCTATGTCTTTTTGCACTCCCAACCAGACCATTTCAGGTATGTGGAGGATCAGATTGCTCTTGTGGCAACTCCAGCTCTGTGTGGACAGCCATTCCCGGTTATGGCTCCAGCTGTGGGTTATTTCTTTGGTCAAGATGCTAGAATTCTTGACCATTGGGGTGGAAACCTGGTCCCTGCTTCTCTTCCTGGTCAGGGTTTTCGTGTTCTCCATAATTCCATTCAGTCAATCTTTATTGATACTATGAAGTTGTGTGGCATCAGCACTCAGAAGGAGGCTGTCAACTTCTTTATCAACAAAGTGGGTAAGTATCTCATATCCCAATATTTTAATTATGTGGCTCAGCACCCTAAGGCAAAGTATGTGCCACACTTCATCGTGCCTGATGCCCATGCTCAAAACTTTCCTGTGGGTGAGCAGTGCACAGACTACAGGGATAGTAGTGTGTCCACAACTGCTGAGACCATTGTGAATATTAAGATCTTCACCACCTGTAAGTCTTGGTATGTTGCATTAGAGAATTCCACCTCCTCCAAACCTGTTGGGTGATGGCCAAAGGAAGTGGTCCAGGAGTATGGACACAAGGTCAAGAAATTGAACCTTGTCTTTGCGGATGATGTGGTGACAGCTGAAGAGATTATACCATTCAAGCAGGCCCATAAATGCTTTCTCAGAGGTCAGATCATTCTGTTGTGTGCCGGTTGGTTTGGGGAGATAAATGAATACTTTGGTAAAGTTCTTTGTGTTTTGGCACATATGGTGGTGGCCACGGATGATGGTCTTACTGTTTTGCCCCTTATTAATGTTGAAAAAAATGGGGTTCTGGAGTCATCATGCTTCAGCAGTTTGGGAGGGCTATAGGGGTTTCAATCACTTGTGGTCATGCATTTCATAGACTTGGATGCATTTAGTACATCCAACCAATGGAACATGCAGTGGTAGAGGTTGTCAACCGGCATCATTCTGATAGCTGTAGTACATTCAGAGAACCTTTGTCTGGTTGGTGGTTTGCAAACCACATTCCACCTGGTTACCAATCATTTGTCCAATTCCAAAACAGGCAATTTCAACCATGCCTTAAATGTATGTTGACATCCTTGTTTTCTCTTGGTTTTACATGGTCCATAATTCACCTTGAATCCTTTATTTCATCTTGTGGATTGTAGGAATTGTAACTTGGTTACTTCTACTGTTTTATTTCTCTTATGTTGGTCATGTTTTGGACTTTCTGTTGCTCCACATGGGATTCCACATACACATGCTGCATAAACCCATAATTCATACATGAAAGGGACTTACACACTATGGTATGACATCGTAGTAAGTACATTGTACTTCATTTTTTGAAGCTATTGTGTAGTACAATACACCATAACATGAGGCATGATAAAACCAAATGTACCAGTTGCAATAGACAGATGGATTTTGAGGCCAAACGTACAACTGAGAAACAGAATTATTTTGATTTCAGTACCAGTGTTTAATTAAAAAGGATCAAGAAAATGTCAGGATTTCTTATTGTATTTTTTGTCTATTTCCTGTGCCAAACACCCCCCATATCATATACTCTATTTGCGGCTGAGAACCTCAGCTTTCCATGAATCCAATTGTCCAGGTGAATTAACGTGACAGTTTTCTTGTAACTCATGTATTTGTTTGTGCCTTAATTTCAAAAATGTGATTCATTTACAAGTAGAAAATATTGTGTTTGGTATGTAGACTAGAGTTTAATACCCAAAATTTGAACTTTTCTGGATTAAGTCCAACAGAAAACCCAATTTCTAGGTATTTACTTTGTAGATAGGGGTTAATGTAACTTTTTCAATCTTGAAGACAAGCATCCCACCAAATTCTGACACTTGATATTCCAAAATACACCATGCAAAAAAATATCTTTTAAAAACCAAAGTGTGTCTCAATATTTTCTTATTACAAACATTTGGTTTAAGAGCTATCTGTTTTAATGTTTGTATTTCTTCATTCCACTAAGGACAATTGCCTCTCTCAATAAATATTACTTTTCATAATATCACACATGAAAGTAAAAAGCACAATAAAAGCAAGAGATCAACTCACTTTGTTGGTCAATCACACCACGCTTCATTTTTTCAATTTTGAGCTCAGAAAAAAAACTAACATTTTGACAAGGAGACATCATACAACTACAACACTTGTCATTCACACACTCATCACTGGTAATGGCATCCCCATCACCTTCACCAACCACATTGCTGTAATTGCTGTCCACCACTGCTTCCCCTAGTCCATTTTGCCAACATTGCTACAACATCAATTTCATTTTCCTCCCTTGTCATGCAGCTCCACCTTCTCCCTCATCATCACTAGAAATGAGGGGAAGATATGGGATAAGGCCAGTTCATTCATTTTATGCATTGCTTCCTTCTCTTTTCTGGATCCTTGGACATTCCATCATCCACCCTACAGACTTTTTATGTGCAAATATGAGTAGCAATTAAGAGTACTTATTAGTACAATAATACACTGATATTAAAGCAGTGCATATCTCATTCTGTTTGATGCGTGTCAAGTTCAACAACTCCATCAAGTGATCTAAGTTGTTTGGTATATTATTCTCATATGATGAAAATTTCATTATCTGTACTGGCAATGGATCAATGTTTGATAAATAAATACTCCAACAATCCCAGACAGCATCACAAATAGGTTTACAAAGTGTATTCCTTTCAGAGAAATGGAAATTCGACTGAAATTACCAAGTTGCTTCTTTAAAAAATCAGTGTTTGTAACATCTTCCTCAGTATCTTTCTTCTTCATACCCAGTCCCAGCACATCCATCTTGGCAAATTGAATGCAATATCATCAAGTTTCTGAACAGATTCAAGAGCCAAGACATTATATATATAATATCCAGAACTTCTTCTGCTTGGACAACAATAAAGAAAACATTGAGGAGAAAGGTGTACCCTAGTAATTTTGCATAATTGTAGAAAAGATAAACTGGTTGTAGCTCATTTGAGGAAATTTACTTTTGAGGGATTGTTCAGATATCATTCTTTTTAAATAAAGTCATGTAGGGATTTATTCTTCCAATGCCAAGAATGTACAAAGAGTAAACTGTTTGTGTACTCAAATGATTATGTAAAGGGGGAAAATAATAATTGATGTGCAACAAAACAAAAACAAAAATCTTACCAACAAATTGCTTTGAAAAAAGTATTTCTTGCCATGGTATCAGCACATAAGTAAGAAGTGAGATACACTAGACACTTCATATATAATAAAGTTGTCTTTTGTTCCTTTGACCTTTTGATGGGGGGGGTGAATTGTGGTGTTTGTATGGATATCATCTTAGCTTTTTAACCCTGTGGGAAAAAGTAAAAACCAATAAAAGAATGAAAAATTACCAAAAAGAGCAAAACACTATGCAGTTAATGAGTATATTATGTATCTGATTAGGAAAGAAGATGCATTTGCCTTTGTTGCAATATTTATTCCTGATGGTTAGTTGCTTTGTGGGTAAAGCAACCATAGGAAGTTTTGTTGGTCTTCTCCATATGGATTGTCTGCCTCATACATCCAAAGTGACATTCCAAGAAATCAATTTGAGTTTATAGGAAGGTATATAAACTTTACCATAAATGGCGCAAGGAAAAATAAAGGCTCTCAAATGAACAATCCTTTGTAAAAGGTCAGGTATGTGATAAATTAGTTGTTTAAGGTATTAGAAATTGCTTGATAGCTAAAAAAAGATTAACAATTGTGATGATACCATGTTGAAGTACATGGGTTGTGGGATCTCATTTGTTCAATATCCAATACATGCCACTCAATCCTATCAAACCCAGTGTGAAAATATTTTGTATTTGATGCTCCTATACAAATGTATTACTTGGATTTGAAATGCATTTGAGAGCCGAGGTTGAAACAAGGAAAAATAGTGCTGATGCCATTGTTGACTGCTTTGTTACTTAATCAAATCTTACCTCAGCATAATATGGCAGAACCCTTTAGACCAATGGTGTGTACACTTTGCACTTCTTTACCACTGGCCAGGATGCTTTTTGAAAATATGGATGGACTTTCTGGGGGGAATCAATGTCATGGACAAAAAGCAGTGTGCTGATGAAGATGTAGATGTTTCTTTCCTCAACCTGTCACCTAGTGGGGTACAATAGGTTGATAGAAATAGTTCTGGTAGGCAGCACTTGAAATGGAAACTGCCTTGCACAAAATGAATCCGCTTCAGTATATGACTTGGCAGGGTGAGAAACAAGTAATGTTTCTTCATGCAAATGCTGTTGGTTTTGGTGCCACAACAACAACAGTCAAAAGGCATGTCAAGCACAAACACAGTAGGATAACCCTTTCAGCACCTCTACCTCTAGATCGCAGATCAAGTATGCAAAGAACACCAATGTTGTGGGTCGTAATAACAGGGATGGCACAGCAGAGTACAAAAATAGCTTATGCACCAAGCGTTACTACATCAAAATGTTTTGTTGGGTTTTGGGTTGGGATGTGCATTCCATGTTTGTCATTGATTTTTTGTGTAAGGAATGGTATTGGAGATGATGAGTGGTACAAACACTTGAGAAGAGGTGGAAAAGCTGACTTTTGTTTTGATCATGGAATAGCTTTGCTTAGTTGGAGTATAGAAAATGCTTGGGCATTTACATCAAAAGAAAACCCACATAGGATGTGTTGTTCGAAACTAATTCCTTGGGATTGCAGCAAATGCTTCTTTTGCTTAAAAATTCTTACTAATGACATTCACCATGAACCTGATCAAGCTGTATTCATTCATCACTTAGATGGGAGGAAAATGAAAACAATTGAATGCAATGATGTTTGAGTCCACTTGTGGCAGTATTTGCACAAATTCAATTTTTCTAAATGAAATAAGACAATGGCATTTCCTCTAATTAGAAAAAGAGGAAATATGAAACGATCAGATTGGGGTGTCCGTTTCGTTGGGATTCTATTTGCAAGGCATGTTGGGATGAAGGGCATTACCAGCATGAAAGTAATACTTATCAATCATCAATTATACCATAAATCACCCACTTCTCCAATGCTGATAACAATTCAAAATGTCTTCAATATTTGCAAAAACAAAACTATTTCATACCTATTTCGATTCTGAAACATAATTAATTGTATTGATTGATTTGCAATGGCTCTGGTGCCAATTTGGATGCTGTCTGCTTGTTTAGAATTCTTTTTTTGAAAATGCAGTCCCAATCCAGACCCTGGGCAGGCAACAGCTAATGGAATAGCTGCGATGAAGCTGGGTTTGACAATACAAAGAAATGGGAATGAGTACATTGCAAAATAGTACGTGTTTTTAGTACCTCGGAAAATTCGAAGCATCGACAGCTACACCAGTACTAGCTTCGACTTCGGATGGCCGATATTGCTGTTTCCCAATATTTGAGCAAAGACATTAAATCGCAACTTATTCCCTTTGTGTAAGTTAAATGAGTGGCAATCCTGAGAATTAAATAGTTTTACATGAAGCTAACAAAATTCTTTAAACTTCTTATTCTCGTATGAAGACAATTGCATATATGACCCAGCTGAGAGCCTTAATTTGTCCCGTATATAGATTCATATAAAGAAACAAAATCAATTTGTTCTGTACTATTGCCAGAACAGTAGTAGGTACCACTTCCGGCAGGGTCCTGGGCAGGTTCGAGCACCCCGAATGGACCATATCGATCGCCACGCTTCGCGATATGGAAAAAGTCGACGGCAACGGGGGAAGATCTAGTAGTTGGATCCGAAACAAAAATAGTATCGAAATCATAAGCCCTATCAAAAAAAGGATGGTATTCTTTGAAGCCAAACAAAATATCATCGACACTGAAATTTTTGAAGGACTCGTATTCGTAAAATCTAATAAACCAACGACTTCAAAATGAAGTAATAGAAGGAAATAATTGTTTGAGAGATTGAAGTGACTTTGAAATTGTGACTCTGATACAGTGTGAGCGTCGTACCTTCCGGAGTACACCATATTCAAAGAATCTTTAGCATTTGGAAGAAACGTTTCATTCAATCCCCCAATGTACAAATAAAATGGCCTCCCATAATAACGAAGGCGTTCGTCATCTACTGAAACAACAGACCAAGTGTCGTTCAATCCCCCTAAGTAAGGCAATAAAAATGGGATGCGAATATTTCAGTCAAATGAAATATTCAAAATAGTAGGAGTAAGAAATATTATTTTGCAACGAACCTTTGATTGTAGTGCACGGCTCCCTGTGCTCACATAGCGTTCCAGAAAACTGAACAGCGTCGAAATAGGTCTTAGATTGCAAATATTGTCAATACTGAAAGAATTGATCAGTTAAGAGACATACCTCTTTATAACACTGGCACTCCCCATTTTCATCGCAAACTCCATTAAAATTGCAATCAGAATCATCACTGCAAAAATTGCATGTGATAGAAACATCAGAATCTTTTATGACAACCCCCTTCCACATGTTCCATTTTCCTGACACTTCTAGAACGTCGTAACTCGATGACTCGGGAGATTTGAGTAACCACGGACAGTGGTTCTGTAGAAAGAGAGACGACAAGGTGAGGCCCAAAAACATTATCTCTCTTTTGAAAATTCAAAAGGCTCACGTTGCCAGGGCGTCCGCCAACCCGTTTTGATATATCATTATGGGAGAATACCCAACTTCCTTCCTCTTTGCAGTATTTGATCTCAGCTCCAGTTTTTCTTTCATATGCCGTGCCATCGAACTTTCTGCGTTCTACATAACGAGGGCGACCGCCGTAGTTGTGATTTCGTTCGAGCTCGTACACACCATTGAAATATGAGTACATCAACATCATTTTTTCGTAGCCACCCTTGCTGTTCCGTACAGCTGCATCCTCCCACACTTCATCGCTAAACGTAACAGTCAAAGATTTACACTGATAATATCCAGATTTTTGATAAGTCGATACTCCAACAACTCCAAACAGCATCAGAAACAGATTTGCAAAGTAGACTCCTTTCAGAAAAAGAGAAATTCTCCTGAAATGACCAAGTTGCTTCTTGTAAAATTCAGTTTTGTAACACTCCCGAGTAGCCGCCTTTTTCATGCTCAGTCCAAGCACATCCATCTTGGCTAAATTAAACGCAATATCATCAAGTTTCTGAACAAACTCGAGTGCCAAGACATCATAGAAAATATCCAGAACCCCCTCTGCTTGGACTACAACAACGAATACGTCAAGAAGAAAGGTATATCCCAGCAATATCCGCATCATTGCAGAAAAGACAAACTTGTTGTAGCTCATTTGTGGAAATTTACTCTTGAGGGATTGTTTGGTAATCATTCTCAGTAAGTAAAGACCTGTGGGGATTTCTTCCTCCATTAACAAGACTGTGCAAGGAATTAGAAGACTTACGTGGTTAACTGAATTTGTTGAAGGGAAACAAGGTAGTAATTTCTGCAAAACAAAACAAAAATCTTACCAACAAAAATTGCTTCCAAAGAAAAAAGTATTGCATGCAAGTTCATCGTCACGAAAGTAAGAAGTTAGAGAGAGAGAGAAATAAAAGAAAACAAATGAATATACTTCATTACATTTTTAATCTCACATAAATATTGTGCTGCCTTCACTGCAGGGTCGACATTCGCAGGTACATCAAATATATTGTCTGCTTCATTGCCACCAAGGTTGTTGATCAATGCTAGGATAAGGCAGGCGAAGGATAGGACTGCAATAATTACTGAAAATACAAATGGAACGGAAATCACAGGTTCTGAAAACAGCAGAGTGTGCGTGCTTTCTGGCAGTGTGATGGCCTCCCCCAAATTTTCTTTCTGTCTTTCGTCGGCGTCGCTGACTGCGACAGCTGTTTCTGGACCTTATGCAAGGGGCATGCAATGAACCGATCAGAATTAAGCAACACGTTTCAGAGGTGATCTGAATAAAATGGATTTCACTATCTCACCATTGGCAGAGCTTCCGTTCGGGACTTCTCTTGGTGATGGCGGCGTACCTGTTGCCCAGCAAAAACAGCAATTTTGAGTCGTGAAAATAATTACATCGCCCAGCCAGACAATTTAGCCAGCGCGATTATTTGAGATGATCGAAATCAATCAATAAAAACCCACCTTCATTTGAGTTGGATCCGCCGTTCTCTCGCCAACCATCATCATCGTCAGAGACCGAGTGAACGGATCGCCAAACCAAACCCCCAGACTCAGAGTCGCCCCCCATCTCGACGGTCTAATCACGAGTTGGCTGCCGTCTGCCCGTCTTGCTATTTGTGGTCACTGACCAATGCACTCCTCCCTGTCGTTCCCCTGTAAGAAGAAAGGGGGCGTAATGTTTGGCCGAGGCAAGATTGTTGGAAGTTGGGAAAAGTTGTTGCCAGCTCTACTTATGGCGACCTAGAGTTGCGACCTCTAGAGTCGATGACAACGGCAATCTGACGGCGCGCTGCCGATTGAGACAAGGGCATTTTTTGTTGTGGCAAAATAATATCAACATCTTTTCAATTTTTTACTTTTATGGTCCTTGATTGTGTAAGTTATGTTTTCAAATCAAACACTAAAGAAATTAAAGTTGAGCTATTTTCCATTATCTAGTATGGTAGCTTCCATTGCATTGTAGCCAGAGGTCAAGAGCCAAGAGTCCATCACAAGAGAGACTCAATATTTTTTGGAAAAAATCTCCAGCATAATAGAGAATTATTATTTGAGTCAGTCATTGAAATAGTACATCAGCGCCATACTGATCATAGTCACAGAAAAAATATTCACCACTGCCGTTTGTACCATGAGTCATATCATAAAAATAGTCAACTGATTTAAAAAACATAAGAGCTCACTCATGTTTGATTAATATTTATTAACACTTTTTCTTGAGTGTTTTCAGAAATTTCCTCCATCTTTTCGCTCCCCTTGGATGAAATTGGGATAAGAAATTACTCCCGTGCAAAAACCTTCTAAATTTTTCTTCCAAAAATAGTTTTGGGTATCTTTTTATTGACAGTTACTGTGAACCACATTTTTTGTTAATTTTTTCCTTATTTTTCATGATTTTGAACTTTCAGGCTGAGATTTTTTGTGAGTCACCTGATAATTTACTCTAAAATGACAACACCCAAGATGAAAATAGTCAAACATCAATACCTCTTGGATAGTCATTGAATGAAAATAGTCACCAAATTTGAATTAAGCATAGACAATGGCCAAAAATAGTCAGCTTCAAACAAAACATCTCAAGTCACTAAAAAAATGCCAAGTTTCTTGATAAGTTTTGTGAGCTAATCAAATAATGGTGATTGTTCTACCTGTAGGTACTAAAAGTAGTCCAATTCTTATTTTGCCCCAGCAAAATTCAGGGAATTAGGAGTTATCCCAATAATAATATTCATCTTATCGTGGCTTTGTCATTTACTATGATGAACTTGAATGAGCTTCATCCTGTTTTGCCATGTTTATTTTTTTTCTTCCTTGTAGGTACAATTTAGGATTATCAGCAGACAGCAATTCATAGAAGGGGAGAAAAAGTATTAATTCCAACATTAAAAAATTTATCGTGTTATTTTACCTAGCTTTCAAAACGCAATTTTGTTAAAACTAACAAAATGAAAAGAGAAACATCGATCAAGATCCTGTTATATTCAATATACATTGATAATTAATAGTACTCTCTTTGATTCAAAATTTTAAATCATCCAACGGCAGCTGATGGTGGGCCTTTTGCTGGAAGTCACGTTCGAATTAGTATGTCTGATCCTTTCTTCAGCTTTGTTGTGAATCCTGTAGGTGTTGGCAGGAGATTTTTCAAAGTCTACTTGGGACGTCATCCAATTCAAATTTGGAATGAGATTAAGAGTAGGTACGTATGTATATCTCTACACAGGATATAAATACACAACAAAACAATCAAGGCCGTAATAAATTTGTTGGCAATTGAGCATAGATGGAGTCAATACTGCATCCTGCTGATAATCCTAAATTGTAGGTCTCATGAATATAGCACTGGGAGCAACTATGACAAGCTATGTGTTTTTGCATTCTTTTGAAAAAAATCAATAAGTCTAAAATTGCTAGTATTTTTTTACTAGAGTAAAATTATGGTCCAAATTTTTTTTCACTCTATTTTAATATTGGGTGGGAATAGTTGCTGCCTTGCAAACTCAATTTCTACGTCTTGCCATACATTGTGTGTGTTTGAAACAATAAATTAGAAACAAAAAATACTGGTTACCACTTACTTAAGAAAAAACAAGCATATCAGCTATGCAAATTTTGATTACACATAGTTTCAGTACTTTTTCTATGGTTGTTTGTACCTTCAACATCTGTGTGTATTGCAATG
>JALLOT010001315.1:0-23122 GCA_036939595.1 Thalassiosira livingstoniorum | reverse complement strand
TTGCCTCATGCACTCATACATGAAGGTGTAATACCGCTAGAGGCTCTCATTTCCCTGTAAGTAGCTCACTATGGCACATTTGTCCATTCAAATTACCTTTCTGTTGAGAAAAATATACCATTATAAAAAAATAATGTTTTATGAATTTCCAGAAAATTCATTCAAAATTTAATTTCTATAAAAACAAAAGAGAGGTATTCCATCTGTCTGGCACTCCGTGAAATGAACCCTCTGTCCTACTTAAGGTGTGAACGTGAATTACTCCTATCTGGTAGGTACAATTCCATAAGTACAATACTCGTACATTGCTCAGTCATGGTAATACATACAAGCAATAATAATTCTGCCTCTCTAGAGAGTATTGTACTCCTACTAACTCAAGACCATACCTACCTAATTAATGCTATCTAATACTACCATACTGACTTACAATATGATGTACTGTAAAAATACTACTCTCTAGTACTAAATACAAATTGTACCTCTAGTAGCCTCTTATCTCGTGTGCGATCTGCGATCAAGGAACAAAATAGAATTTAGGCTATTTTGGGCTGATTATTTTCAGGAACTAGAGCTAAAACCTGAACTAACCCCAAAAATGAAAGAAATTTTAACCCTGCTTACTAAGTATTGTACTTAAGTCAGGGTTGCAGCTCTCCATAAAATATAAAAAACATTCTAAAAAATCTATAGAAATGATACCATATAATGGGTAAAATTGATAACTTCAAAGCCACTTTTCTCATGCTTTATGTGTCCTGAGAGATGTAGGGGATGCAAAGCAGGGCTCTCTGTGTAATAGATACTTGGTTCACATTGCCTACATCTCTCACTCTTGTGTAATATGGTGATATTAGCATTAGCCATAACACTAGTTGAATACCCAAAATGCTAGATAAATCAAAAACTTTGTGTCTAAAATAAATTGAATCTTAAAACAATTTCAAGAAAAACTCACTTTTATCCTAACAAAATACTCTAGAAACTACCAAATTCAGGTTAGGATCTCGTACACCAATTGTACTTGTACGTACCTTGAAATGTTACCTCAGCTGTGACTAGTGTTTACAAACTTGATCCACTTTGACAAACTTGATTTTTTCCTTTTTTTATCAAACTTCATTCAAATTCATTATACATAGGAATTAGTATAAAAATTTAAAATTTTGAATTTTTACTTTTATCACCTTTTTATTTAGCTTATTCTTAGCCCACTAGTTACTGAATGCTTACAACATAATATTATGTGGTTTTTGTTAACACTTTTTGGTGCGGGTCATAGTAGGAATATTTTTTTATTTTGTGTTGTTTTAATGAACCTTTCAATTTTTTTTCTTAATGTATATTATTTAAAATAATGAAATAGTTACTTCAGTCTTTATCAAAGTAATATGTTTTTATATTTATTTATTTTTGAAAAAATATTAAATAGAAAGGTCAACTTTCATAGATTTTTCCCAATACTAGCAATTCTCATGAGTCACCCTAGTAGCTTTCTCATTCTGCACCACTAGTTTTTATTCACAATTTGATGCCCCGCTCTAAAACTCTCAGATTCCCATAATTTTTCCTTAAATCTTTCATTCTTCAATTTTTTGGAGTCTGATATCAAAAATGATTTCCGCCGCAAACAAACATGCCAAATCTCCTGGCACTAACTCTGCCAAATCACAATGGATTAATAAGCACACCAAGAGAGTTCCTGCCGTAACTGCTACAAAGGCCACTGCTAAGGATATGGACCATGCATGGGCAAAGTCTTTGGTTGACTTGAGACTTTTGATTCCAGGAAGCTGGTTCCCGGAGGATGAGGACAAGAGGAAAAAGCATCCCGCAGCCATTACTGTTGTTAATCTTGAAAAGGATTCTGACAATGCCTACTTTGGAGCCGTACTTGATGAGGCACCATCTGTTTTGCCATATGATATGAGATATGATGCTGTACTAGAGTATGCTGACAAAAATTCTGAGACTTTCAATAAATTTTACCTTCCTAAGAAACCTGTTCCGCCATTGATCAATCAACAATTGGATGATTCACTTCATACTGAGACTGAGCAATCAAAAGAAACTAATGAAGATGACATGGTAAATCCATCCATTCTCTCCGACAAGGCACTAGATGAAGCAATGTCTGAAAAGCACAATGACAACAGCAATGAGGACAATGATGACAGCGGCACAGGCGATGCCAACTCTGTGGCCAGCATGGATGATTTGCCCATCGCAGATATGGAGGAGACCAATCAAATGAAAAAGAAACCAAAGAAGGCTGGCGGTAAGAAACCTGTCAATGAACATCTCCGCTCTCACTTTGAGATAGAAGAAGGTGTAGACAAAAAGGTACATGTTGCCTGCCGTCTTTGTGACAAATTTGAAGTTAAGTGGAATCGCTTCAATGCTGTTTATGCCAGAGGACATCTTTTGAAAAAATGTAGTGGTGTGTCAAACTTTCTCAAAAAGACACTAATTCACAACACTCAATCAGTTAAGAAAAGGAGGAAGGATATGGCTTTGATTCCCAATAACAAAACATCCACTTTTTGTTCTGAGACATTTTCAGATATCAAACTGTCTGTCGCTGAGAAAAATAACTCACCTGTGTCGTCCTTGAGTAGTGACAACTCATCTAAAATCAACCACAATGTTGGCAGCACTACAGTCCTCACCCCCGATGAGGCATTTTCAATCATCAAATCAAATGTGGAGACTCACATGATTCGGGGTGAACCAATTTCAAGATTGGAGGACCCTGCTGTTCGGGCATCGCTTTTCAAGGGAACTCCGGGCTTAGAATTCTTCATGCCTAGCTCATCTCAAACACTTCATGATCAGTATGTGGTATTGATTGACTCAGAGCTTACGGAGGAAATGAAAAATTTCATGAAAGAGCTTCCTGGGTATTTGAATGTTAGCTTTGATGGAGTTACAGTGTTAGGACACAACAAAGTATTGTTTTCAATTTCTAGGGCATCACTTTCCTTTGTGTGGGCCCTCCGCGATCTTGGCAGCAAAAAGCACACAACAGAAGCAGAAGTAAATGAGCTCTACAAAGTCATTCAAGATGCAGTGGAGGCTTTTGGTGTTGACCTGTCAAGTATTGCTTGTGATAATGCTGCAAAAAATGTTGCACAGAAAGTTGCGGAGATGCTCTTGTATGTTTTGGTGAACCGCGACAAAGCACACTGTATCGATTTGCTCCCTAAAGATCTTGCAAACATCCCATGCATACAGAGGATTATCGATGAGGCGGAGGAGGTGTATGAATTTGTTAAGATCGATAGAGTTAGTTGCATGGTGCCTGATTCAAATTCTTCGGGTGATGAGGCAGATGGTCCTAATGCTTTTGGTTCAAAGGTAAAAACAAGAATGAACTTGACTCATGATTTTGTTCTAAATGCTGACAAAAATCTGGGTTTTGTGAGAGAAGTTTCCACAACAGAAGATTTCACAGATTATTTGGAGGAGAGAGATGGGAAAGAACAGTTGCGGCTGCAGCAGGTCATAAGTAACTGTGACCACAGCCGCTCCATGCGGTTCACTGCCTTGAACAAACTCACAATTATTTTCAACACAGCACACAAGCTTGTTTGTCGCGAGGACATGCCCCTTTGTGTGTATTATCTCATTGTTGTTGCAATGTGGAATGAGATTAATTTTGTGTTTTCAAGTAGGATCTTCATTCTTGTTTTCTCAGATGATGAAAGAACTGAAATGAGAAATATAATTGACCCAAGGTTCAACTTCGATGGAGAGGATGTGAGCGGCGGAAAGGCGGGCTTGCTTGACAAGCATGACAAATGGGCATTTAATTGTGATCCATATGGTGCACAGTGGAGAAACCACTTCACTGATGACAACATTGTAGAAGAGGCTAAGTCAATGGTTGACTTTTTTGTGCCGGCGGAGGATGAATCAGCAAACAGCAAAAATGATTTGGTTTTGGCTGAATTCTTTGTAAGTTTGATTGTTATGGCTTCAATTACATTGTGGACAATGTTTAAATTCATTTTCTTAAAATTCATATGTCTTTTAGGCTTTCCGCGCACATAATCAATCCTGGAGGAACAAGTTTGATTCACCACTCCCGGCTTCACTACCTGCTGAAGTTGTTGAGGAAAATCATTCCTCAATCATGTTAAAGGATGTCAAGGCATATGTGGAATCTACAGGTGGTATAGATGGCAGGTTCACTTTCTTTCAATCAAGATTTCCTCAGTCTCTATTTTATCAAACCGTAGCGGCGAGATTGATGTCGATGAGGTGTGTTGGATCAATGAGCACTGAAAGGCATGCCAAGCCACTAAAGCATAAGATCCTCACCAAGCACCGCAACCGTGCTGATGATTCCAACAATGAAATTTTGCTCAGGGCCTGTGTTAATTTGAGGAAAATACAGAAATTCAAGATGGAGTTGAAGCAAGACATGGCCAATTATCACTAGTAATTGTTCTCTGCCTTGTTCTTTTTGATTTTGGTTTTGGGATTTGTGGTGGGTACATCACTAGGGTATCTAGTCGTATATTGTCGTCACACTATATGCGACATGCATAAAAATAAAATTATTTAAGTATATTGGTCAAATTTGAATGTATTAGACATCATTTTATCTTTTGCTCATATGTAAGTTACAAAAATGGAGCTGATAATCAATCACTTAGTATTTGCTCGGTAATTTCTTTCTTAATTCTATTCTACATAGTGTATGTGTATAAAAGCGAAACATTGAGTTGTGAAATTACAATGAAATTTAAGTTAAACAATTACATCGGAGACAATCACTTTGTCCAATACATCTTTGTTAAGCATAATATGTGCCAGATATTCTTGTTCCGGTCTGGTATAGGAGGTGTGATGGATCCTCACCGCATCTTTATCTGGATTTTTTGCTCTTGTCCTATGAGGCATATGGGCATTAAAAATTGCAAATCGGTCTTGGGAGCAAAGGAATTTCAAGCGAAACAAAGTAGTAACAACCTCAAAGTAAACAGGATTGCTGCCATCCGCCATCGTACTTTGCCACAGAGTTGGCTGTAGTAAGCCATTGTTATCGTCGTGCAACGATTTAGTCATCTTGAACCCACAAGATCCCTTGGGGAAAATCCTAGAATAATTTCCTTGAGCAGATTGCAGTCGCTCTTTCAAAACATTCTCATTCTGGTGCGCTAAAACACCACTCAAACAGTATGGCAAAGAGTGGAAGACTTCTAGAATCAATATCTTGGCAAAAAGTCTGCACCAATGTTCATAGGCCTTTGCCGCGGCCATACATATCTGGCCTTCATTGTGGGAGCACAGAGATTGGAATTCGTTCTTGCGGGGATATGGTACATTGATTGTTTTGACATTCTTCTCTTTTCCCATTATGCCAACTTGATAGTGCATCCTAAGGTTGCGCATCCCCTTGTTGAACTTTTTCCTCTTGTGATAGAATTGATCTCTGTTCGATTTAGAGTCAGCTTGTTTAATTGAGTTCCAATGTGGCTGGAAGTAAACTGGCAAAAAATGTGAGAAATAACTCGACGCAGAAAATGCCTCATCAACAAATTGCTCTACCGGGTTGTCTTCTTTCGCTAGAGTAACTTTCGCTTTCCTTGTACCGACAAGAGGCAAGATATTTTTATCGGTGTTAGCATTTTGAGGTTGCAAAGAAAAACCAAAGTTTGCAATCTGATATTCTGGGTCCTTCTCTTCATCCAAAGCGGCATGTAAGCGCAAACCCTTTTGAATCCACGAATGTGGATGGTGATACATGCCATGTTTCTTCCGCAAAGTCTTTGTCACATGGGCACAAAGACGTTCACTGGGAACTGCAAGCAAAACTTGAAACTGGTTGCAGACAAGAGCCAGATCTGCTTGCTGAGCCATCATCACCTGATCCAGGTTGATTTCATCTGGTTCTTCAAGTTTTGGAACTGATTTAGGGTCTATGTACCGACTCTTCCGGCTGCCTTTATACTTTGCGTGAGTAGTCAATGGAAAATCTTGGTGTTCAAAAGGGAAAAAAAGAACTTGACAAGTCGCCTTGATGGCAAATTTTGCACTAAACTTGGAGGCCCAGATTCTCCCAAATCAGTCCCAGTTGTCTTTAGAGTACTCAACATTAACGCACTCATAGCAAATTTGTTTCCATTGCAATTCAGTAGTTGCCATTTCTTGCGAAATCATGTCATCCAAAAAGTTTTCTAGATTGAGCTGCGACCGCAACACCAAATGGAAACCATCATTTCCAAATATCTTCTTCAACAAAGCTTTGACCTCTTCAAGATCAATCTTGCCCGCATCTTTCATGGAGATAAAGTTGTTGAAAAGGAACTCAACAAGAAATACTTTCATCTCAAGCACATCTTGGACTGGATTGGAATCAAATGATGTGGTTACAAATGCTGGTGAATTGAGAAGTCTGTCGATTGCTTCAGAACTCTTGAGGAGTCGCGACCAACACTGCCGCAGTGAATCCGATGTTTTCCCAAAAACGGAAGAGGTCGTAGTCCATGTTCCCCTCGCTACTTCGCTGTTATTGAGCTGGTGAATCGCATTATTAAACTGCAATTTTCCATTGTATATCCTTGCTGATGCGACAATCATCATCAAATCAAGATCCACATTTGCTGCCGACACAGGTGGCGTCTGCAATGGGAGAGCGGGCATGCTTGCTTTCCGCTTCCTGGCAGATTTTGGAGGCATTGTTGGAATTGTTACAAAACAGCAGTGCAAAAAGTTTCTGATGTAAAGTCTCACGACTAATTGCGGCGATGGGGAAAGAAAGATGTTGTTTCGTGCCTCTTTGAGCAAAGCAGCACGTATTGCTGTGATTGCGTGGATGCAGCGCTTCAACAATGGAGGCGGCGGAGGATGAAACTGGTGGGAGATAATAAAAATTTGTTATTCCAACTCCGATCTCTTGATTTCAACAATTATTGCTGCGAAGGGGCAAAATGGTTGTGAACGACAGTTGCGGAAGGTAAGACAGACGCAGCGGAGCGTGTTGTTGTGATGGCTTGGACACGGTGCTTCAACAATGGAGGCGGCGGCTTCTGAAACTGGTGGGAGGTAAATAAGATTTTTTATTCCAATCCAAATCTCTTGATCTCAACAAAAATCGCAGCGGAGGGGGGAGATGGTGGTGAATGGCGGTTGCGGTAGGTACTACAGACGCAGCGGCGCGTGTTGTTGCGATGGCTTGGCCGCTGCGCTTCGATGATGGAGGTGGCGCCGTCTGAAACTGATGGGAGAAAAAATAGATCTTTTATTCAAATCTCAATCTCTTGATTTTAACTGCATCAACACAAGTCACGGCGGAGAGGCGAGATGGGCATGAATAGCGGTGGATATCTTTTCTTCGGGCGGAGCGTCAAGTATTATAGTGATGTCTCGGCCGCGGCGCTTCGACAGTGGCGACTGCGGCAGCTGGGAATGGTGAAATGAGGGAAAATTGATGAATTATTCCATAGCCATTGTTTGTTGAGCTCTGGAACAAAATTCTGATTGTGTTCAGGTAGGTGACAGTACAACAAAAAAGATATGCTTAAGTACAATACCATAGTACCATAGTACCATAGTAAATATAGTATATTTTACCTAGATACAGGTAGAAGAAATAATAACTGTAGTACAAAAATAATACGAATTAATACTACATACTACTATTGTATTATTATTCTGGCACATGTTAGTAGCACGCTCAGTAAGGTACAAAAATAATCTACAATATTTAAATAAAAAAGCGAATAAAAAAATTTAGGTACTTATTTTTAGCACAGTTGCGCTGTAAACCTTATAGTAAGTTTGACTAAAACAAGAACTCTTTTGGTTTTATTCCATTTTGGGAAACAAACAATATTTTTTTTTTGAATTTTCAAAAAATGAATGTGCTGCCAAGGAACACTGCGCAGGGAACCCAACTTGTGTCATTGCTGTTCCCTAGACTGCACTTGACCTCTGTGCCATAGCTTATTTGCTTACGGGGCTTAAAAATATACATTTGTATCCTACTTTATTTTTTAGTGAGATGCTTACTGTCAAATATGTGCCATTTGATGAAGTTTGAGTGAAAAAAGGGAAATAATCAAGTTTGTCAAAGTGGATCAAGTTTGTAAACACTACTTAACACTCTTAGTCAGATATGGTCTTATTGTGCTATTTGTTATCTTTGACTCAGCCCCGTGACACCAAATTCCCAGCAGGACATTTCTCATCCTCTAGATGGTATTCTTCTCCTTCTTGTGGAGCATCCACATAGTTAACCTGTACATTCATACACAGATCTAAACTCCTTATACTTAATTTTTTGCATGGGCTTCATTAAAGTTTCAGCCCACATGTTGTTCATGAAACTATGCAAAGTAATTTCCATTGTACCAGATTCCAACACATCATTAATAAAACGTTATCTGACAATCATATGTTTTATCCTTTTCAACTAGAGACCTTACCATTGACTTCCAGGGAAAATATGATTGTTTTGTCTTGATGTAGCCTATTCTTCTTTATGATGTATCCTTGTGCCTTAGCAAAATACCTACACCATAAAGCACTAGAAAAATATGTCATCACCCCAACTGCCTATGTCTCTGTGGAAATTTTTGTGTTTAGTTTCTACTTCTTTGATGCACTGATCACAGATCCTTTTCCCATTGTCATTTCAGGTATATCCCTTACAATTTTTGTGGACAATGTGTGATGTGTCAATGTACCAGTTCATTTCATCAAAGCTATCAAATCTGAGTGTTAGTCACATATAACTGATTCCCTTGAAGTATTTTGGTACACTCTATGTAGTTTGATCCAATTGTTGCAATCAGAACTTTTGATACTGGTTGTCAAAAACTATATAGGGGTTTGTATGTCCTCTCTGACTTGCATGTAAAAAAACAATAATTGCTAGGTAGTCCTGTGGAATTTATCATTTTTCTTATGACCCAGCTTTTTTGATTTGGAATCAAGCCCAACCTTGAACATGTTCTCAGAGGATGGGGTAGCTGAAGGCTTACCTAATGGCTCAGGAAAGTCTGTAAGTATATCCTTAATTAAGGGGTGGCTCATAAAAAATGTAAAACATTCAAACCCAATACTGGGTTCTGAAACTTTTGCATTATGTTCTCATACAGAAGCATGAAGTATCCTGTAAGTTTAATGAAATTTTTTGACCCAGTCAAAAGTTCTGGGTTCTCAACTTTTACTGGTACTGATTGCTAGATGGGCTTTTGTGGGACTCAGTTAAGGACTAAACTAGTAGCAAAACTACTAGTTATTTATGATTATGTTTGTCATCATTGATTATCAAATAATACCAAAATTGGTTTGAGAAACACGTATCCTTCAAAGCAAATTTATCAATTTAAATCGAGAATACTATCTGTGAAAATCAACACCTCAAGCTGCTCTTGAAGATGACTTATGTAGGGTAGATACTTGGCAATGATTCCATCAGAAATGAGAAAAAAGATACCTGGCTAAGTACATTCTATGTAGAGCTCTGCCCATTAGTAACAAAAACAGAAATCTGATCAAAAACCTTAGTACTGTTCCCTTAGGTGATGTCAAAGAGATGGTTTATTTTTTCTTTTAATTGCTCCATGTTGAGTGCATGCACTTCTCTATATCAGGTCTTGAGGTGCTATATGAGCTGGAGGACAGTGTCCTGGAAGTACACCATGCAGTGGTGATGGATTTTGCCAATGCTAATGAAGGTGTTGTTGATAGCAGCCCTTATAAATTTTTTTGCTCCTTTCTCGATGACAAAGTAGACAGTATGTGTGTCTTTGAGTGCTCCATGCTCCACCTCCATTTGAGCCCTTATTTTTGCTGATGTATTTTTTTTCTGGCCTGGTTACTCAAATGAGTACCTAATAACATGACCAGGTACCCATTTGAATACCTTATCAAAAATTGCTCTTAGAAGCATATCTAGGCCAAACTGACAGTAGTAGGAGTCAGCCCTATGCAAAGCATTGCTGGCACACAAATTTACATGGTGTAGAACTTAGTATTCCCTGAGTAGCATTCATTTTAGTGCTCAACAATGACTTCCTCACAAAAAATGCAAACTTCTGTGGTGTAAAATGTTTCCCATTTCCCTGATTGTTTTTTGTGTGGCCATCAGGTACAGAAACCCTAACCACTTGACACCAAAGGTCCTTAATTGGAAAGGTGTTCTGCCAATTTTCCATGTTGCAATTGGTACTCCAAGTACAACACCTTCCATGTGTTGTACACCATGGGGTAGATAGTCCAAAAAACTAAATGTAAGGTACATAGTACTGGAAGTCAAAAATTTGCCAAAAATGACTCCTTCCACTATTACAGCATGTTTCATTTAAAAATGCCCAAAGACATTAAAATTTACTTAATTTTGTATGTTCAATGCATCTATTAAACTACTGTTATTCATTTCTAGACTGGAACTGGCTTGTTGTAGTGGCAATTGGAGTGGCCATTACCACCAAACACAATATTGGCGCGAGCAGCATTGACATCAATCTCATATGGGCTTGTATACCAAAAGATTTTCCATGGATAGATTCAACATTGAATGTTGAACTGAATTTACAAGGAAAATAATTAGACTAACCATTCTTTTTTTAAATCGTTTATGGTCAATGCATGATAGTAATGTTTGATGACCTTCTTGGTGATCCAACTCCGAACTGAACACCACAACCAAACACCATGACAAAACTGGCATGGACCATAGGATTCCAGCCACCCATCAATGAGGCAGCAATGTTGCAAAAAATGAACCATTCATGTATGTGATACCTCTGTTGCATACTTGTAAGTAATAGTGACACTTATGAAGGGGGAGAGGATGACAGTGGGGCAACTTTTATATTGTCTACTCTTGCTGCCTCTGTTGACTGCCATGTAAACACCAATTGTGGTGGCAAGATGAGACAAGATGTTGGTTGTGAGGAAATAATTTAATCTATGTGAAATCATAGTAACTGATTTGTATCTTTCTACTTAATTGTTGAATATATATTATTAATCTAGGCAAAACGTATTTGGAAGTGCCGATATTGTTGGCAGTTCACTGTGCCATAGTGGAATAGTGTGTGTTGAGCTATGTGATACTCTATTTTTAGTGGCAATGCATGGTGATTCCTGCCATTGAGTAGTAGTCAATGGTAGTGTATTGGTCAATCTACCATGATCTATGCCCTTTGCTTCCTGAGAGATATATAATACCCCCTAAATCTTAATGATTTAGTCGTTAAAAACTTACTTTTTGTATGCACCCTAAAGTATGGGGTATTATGCATCGTTGGAAAGAGGGGAATATCTCTACAAAGAATATACATGATACAAGATATTCGGTTTGCATATTTGTGAGTAATGGGGTGTCAAAGTTGACTCCAACCTTGCTCTAAGTGCTCACCCAATGTTTAAGGCCCGGCTCATACGTGCTAAAAATAGTACGTATGCAAGAGTAATAAGTAGCAGTCTTTTATGGTAGGAAAATATATTTTTTTGATCAAACCAAGTATACAGCCTTGTTCTCCATAACCCAAATAGTGCACTTGCACATTTGAATCATTGAAAATGATGCATTAATGGTCTCTCTATGGCCAATGAAAGAAATGAATTTTAAAAAGTTGTTTTTTTTAAAAAATAAAAAATAAATCCATGTACTAAAATTAGTACATAAACTCCATTCTACGGGATTACCCGTAGAGCCTGGTATGTCCAAAAATACTAAGACAAACCAAAAAGTGAAGATTTCACCAGAATCGAACCAGTTAGCTTCCAATTACAACAACATTCAGAGTGAGACTGTTGCCTCTCAGCCAAGGAACACGTCAATTGGTGTCGATAAATGAATAATTATAAACCTATGATTAGGTTTGGACTAGTAGTTTTTGTTCTACCTGAAAAGGCCAACTACAACACATACAGTGCCTATTACATGCCATCCGTGCCTTGTCGTCGGCAACGATGACGAAGTGTAACAATGGCGACAGCAGGGATGGCGGCATCCTTGACCCGCTCATCGCTGCACTACGGATCACACCATCCCTGCCGACGCCGTTACGAGCTGATGGCAATTCTTCTGTTGCGGCAATCACCATTGTCGCAACAACAAGGCGCTCACGGCATAATTGCCGGATGCGTCACAAACCAAAAAGCTGTGTTTTAATAGCTTCTTTCTTCTGTTTTGATTAACTACTAGATAAAATAAACACAAATTAACATAGGCTCCATAGTTTTAAAATGAAGAGGCTAGTCAAACCATTTTTTAAAGCCTCTCCTGCGCTCCAAACATGCCGTGCCGACACGGCGTTGGCAGCAGTTTGGAGCGTCATTGTCAACAAAAAATCCCTCTGGTACTGTAAGTACCATAGAATTAGGTAGGTTTTTTTAGGCTATCTACCCTTTAAAATACAACAACAATGGGCAAAATGATGGTGTTGCCGTCGGATGTAAATTGCAACACCATCATTTGCCAGAAACAAACGGCAGGCGAAGGACTTTGTCCTTATCTCATTTGGAGCACGGCCATGCAAAGGATTGGCCGTGCTCCAACAGGAAGGCAGCAAAAATTACGATGCACTATATGGCACGCGGCAAAATTGCGGCGTAGCACTTGTTTGGCCATATCTCAGGCCAAACTAATGTATTTAAAGCCAGATGAAGCCAATGGCAACACCAATGGGTTGTTTGTGATTGCTTTTATGCCTCAAAAGGCAGCAAACAACCCATTATCTAATAGTGCGAAAATATACGTACTATTATTAGTAAGTACGTATGATGCTCTAATGTACTAAAATTAGTACGCTCAGCCGTCCAGCATTACCTGCCCAGTGGGCAGTGGGTCTTTTGGTGGTCATTTTTTCAAAATCAAATTCAAAACTCATCTTGTTGGTATTTAAGGCATTAAACTTTGTAGTAATGATTTCAGTGTTATTACTAGTCGGGGTCACAATTTAGCATTTAAATACTTTTTCAGCTTTTTTTCTTTTTTTCTGGTATTCTTGGTGGGTTTTAGTGTAGGGTAAGTAGGTGGTCAAAAAGCTAATAATTTGGTAAGTTTAAATCATCACACCTGATGTTCTCTCATTGCATTTCAATGCTTAGACTTAGTATACCTAATCAAATATTATTTACAAATTCAATTTTAGAACCAATTATGCCTTTTTTATTTTTATTTTGGGGATTTGTGATTGGTTTTGGTATGGGGTTAGTACTTGGTTGTGTTAGTGCTACTAGCTTATTATTTTTGTAATTACTGTTTGCATTTTGTTGCATTATTATTTTATCTTGTATTTATTTCAAACATCATTTCAATGTTTTCAATAGAAAAAATTCTACCATTCATTCAACACATTCTTGCGTATTGAGTGGTGTAATATTTTTTACATAATGATGTAAATTGAAAATGAAAACAAGTCAAAACAAAATGAAATCAAGCCATTTATCCCAATTACCTAAAGAAAAACACATAATTTATCATCATTTGTGTTAGAATGACTGTGTAAAAAATGCATTGAAATATAGACTTAATTTTTTCAATCACAGGTGTTTTAGTGTTTGATGATTTTTTAATAAAGTGATGACCCAAGTAATTAGAACCAAGACTTATAGCATCTTAATAGTAATTGAGAATATTAACATCATTTCATGTTTCTAACAAAGGGCAAAAGATAACATTCAACTACATTTGCACAAGAATCTCCAAGTAAAAATAACATTAAATTATAGCACTACATTGTCATTTATTGACCTGTGATTTTACAGTTTCTTAACGAAATTTTGGTCCAAATAAATGAAACCAAGACTTAAAATATTATATAATTCAAGATGATCAATGTAAATATCATTTTATTCTAAAAAAATAATGAAAATACACATAGTTCATTGCCTGTATAAGAACCTACAAGACAAAATTGCACTGAAATGTAAACCTAAGTTTTCAGCCAAAGACCTTAGTGTTTTTATTATTTCTCAATTGAGTGATGATCCAAACAAATAAAACCAAAAATTAAAAATAATATATATATATATTCTAACAAATTTCAAGAGTTAAAATTTATCTACCTTTGCACAAGAATCTTCATATGAATTACCTTGAATTGCATTACTACATTTTCATGTATTGATCAGTGGGTGTTTACAATTACTCAATGAAATGATGATCCACATTAATTAAACCATGGCTTGAAACATATTATGAATCATAATTGTCAATTACCATGTAATACTATTCCAATGACATAATGTGAAATACACAGTTCATCACCATTTGCATAAGAACATCAGTGTCAAAATTGCATTGAAATTTAGACTCATATTTTCAGTCATAGACCTTTGTGTTTTAGGGAGTTCTCAATGAAGTGATGGCCCAAATGAATGAAACCAATACTTAAAACTTCTTATGCATGTTGTTTTAGAACTTCAATATCATTTTATGACTCTAACATTTCAAAAAAAGATAAAATTAATCTACCTTTTCCCAAGAACTTTCATGCAAAAGTTACCTTTAGATAATACTGGATAATCATTCATTGACCAGTGGGTGTTCACAGTTACTCAATAAAATTAAGACCCAAAAGAATAAAACCATAACTTAAAGCATTATAAGCATAATATAAATGATTAATATCAATACCATTACTCCATTATTTTATTCCAATAACAAAATTAAAACACACATAATTCATCACCATTTGCACAAGAACCTCTGTGTCAAAATTACACTGAAATATTAGACCTAAGAGACCTTAGTGATTTGATGATTTCTCAAATAAGTGATGTCCCAAATGAATAAAACCAATACTTATTACATTTTATTTGTAAAAATTAAGACTCTTGACATCGTTTTATGTCTCTAACAAATTGCAAAAGATAAATTAATCTACCTTTGCACAAGAACCTTAATGTACAAATTACCTAAAATCAAAGTACTGTATTTTTATTCCTTGACTTGTGTGTTCTTGCAGATACCCATTGAAACTATGATCTGAATGAAAAATATGAAGACTTAAAAAACAATATAATCCATGTTTAGCAATGTTATTACCATTTTATTCCAATACCATAACGTGAAACAAATAATTCATCAACATTTACACAAGTACATTTTTTGTGTCAAAATGGCACTGCAATAAAGATCTATTTTTTTAGTCATAGATCTAAATGTGTTGATGATTTCTCAATGAAGAGATTGCTCAAATGGGAAAAACTGAGCTTCATTTATTACATTTATTTTAGTTAAGAATGATAAAACAATTTAATGCCTCTAATATATTACAATAGACAAAACTCATCCATCTTGTCAAAGAATTTTTTGTGTAAAAACTACCCAGTTTTTTGCAATACATTGTCATTTATTGACCTGTGTGTTTTACATGCATTCAATGGAATGATGATCCAAATTAAAAAAAAACACACACACACACACAAACACAACTTAAAACATTGTATAAACCATTATTATCAATGTTACTATCCTTTTATTCCAATAAAATATCACAACATACATAGTTTGTCACCATTTGCAAAACAACCTCTGTATAGGAATTGCTCTGAAATAAAGACCTAAGTTGTCAATCATGGACCTTGGTTTTTTGATGATTTCTCAATGAGTTGATAACCCAAATGAACAAAACCAGTACTCAAAACGTTGTAGTTACCATTTCACATCTCTAGCATAGTACAAATGATAAAATTCATCTTCTTTTGTACAATAATCTTCATTTGAAATTTTCATCAAATTTTTGTACCACATTGTCATGTATTGACCTGTGTGTTTCTTTAGTCACTCAAGGAAATGATGGTTTGGATGAATGAAACCAGGGCTTAGAACATAATATAAGTCATGATAATCAATTTCAATATCATTTTATTTCAACAACATAATTCAAATACATAACTCATCACCATTTACATAAGAAAATCTGCATCAAAATTGCACTCAATTATAGATCATAGCTGTCAGTCACAGACCTCAGTGATTTGATGATTTCTCAGTAAAATAGAAATTTACATACATGAAACCAAGATTTATAACACCACATATGTATGGAAATTAAGATTAATAACATCATTTCATACCTCTTAAAGAATAAAAAGATAAAATTAATCTACCTTTGCACAAGCACCTTCAAGTAAAAATTACCTCACATTATCGTGTTGCATTGTCATTTATTGACCTGTTTGATTTAATAGTTTTAATTGATGATATTATGACCTGAATGAAAAAAATAAAGACTTAAAAAGTAGAATGAACCATGATTATCAACTTCAATATCATTATATCTCAAAAACATAATGTGAAAAAACATAGTTCATCACCATTTGCATAAGAACATTTGTGTCAGAATTGCACTGTAGTATAGACCTATTTCTTCAGTTGTGGACCTAGGTGTTTTGATGATTTCTCAATGAAGTGATGACCCAAATGAATAAAAAAGACTTGTAACATCACTTGCTATATAACATTTTTAAGAATGATAATATTATTTCATGTTTCAGACATATTACAAGAAATAAAATCCATCTAAATTTGCCAAAATCTTCATCTATAATTTACATTGAATAATAGTACTGCATTGTCATTTATTGACCTATTTTTTCAGTTCATCAATGAAATGATTACCCAAATTAACAATAAAATGTAACTTGAAACATGTCATATATATTAATAAATGATAGCAATATGTTTACTTTCAATCAAATAATGAAAGATTTATAATTCATCACAATTTGCCTAAGAATCTGTATTTAAACATTACACTGAAAACTGAACCTATGCTATTAGTAATGGACCTTAAATGTTTTGATGATTTCTCAATGAAATGACCAGCATGAATATAATCAACATATTGAGCCATATGTATAACATTGAGGAATGATAATTTCATTTACTTTTTCTGAAATGGGGGATGTAGAAGTACTAAATAATAATCCTAAATGTGTACCAATGCAAATAAGTAGAAGGTAATTGCACATCATGGTTAGATCAACTAATAGCAGTAAGTTAAAAAAACTAACCTCTTTTTCCCTTTGATAAACCTATTTTCCTAACTAGACTTAGTGCTGATCCATTTAAAGAGGGTAAAACATTATTTATTCCAGGGGCAATATTGGAATGTCCTGCTCAAAACCTTTCTTGTAGAAAAGAAAGATTTTTAGATGACAATTTTTCAATGGAAGTCAGCATAAGGAAATAATTCAACCATAGAGCTTTTCTGAAAATATTTAGAAAAACCTCATAGAGTATATGTCAGGATATTTTTTAATAAAAGCAATCAATTTTTAAGTAAAATTCAATAAACTTTTTTTTACAATTGACCACCCAGATACCAGTGATCTTTTTTAAATCTGTGATTTTTCATAACATTTAAAGATAATATTTTCTAATTTGTGAACAAAAACAGCTGACTCTAAGATTAATTATTAAGCCAAAAAATGCCCCACAAATGAAATATATGCACATGGTGAGCCCAATTTCAGCTCTGATGCACCCAGATCTAAAAATGTCTGTCTTTAGAAAAGATCCCTCCTATGCATATTATATTTGGACCAATACTTATTTACTCAAATCTAAGATACTAATAAATTAATTTCTATTTTAGCATGCAAATTTTTCATCACCTTAAGTAAGTATTTCCCCAACCAAGGCAGAAACTATTTATTATACCCACCAAAATAATAAATAATAATATTTTCCAGCATAATAGTATGTGTGTACCATTGCATAATAATACCATGATCCCATATTCATATTAGCTAAGTATAATACTATCAAAGCACCTCTTTTTTGTAGTATCTAAGTCTAAGCTATGCATTTTAGTCCAAAGAAAACCACATTTGCATAAGAAAAATAATAAAATCTTAATAACACAGCCATGTTGGATTCCATGGAAAAATTAAAAATCAAATACATGATATATTTACATACTGGTATGTTTTCAATGTACCATACTTACTCATCCATCAAAAGAAAAAATGTAAGTATTCATAATGATAATACTAATGAAAAAAGTGACCATTTCCCGTCTTTTTTCAATTCTATTTCTACTGCTGACTACCCACATCAACAATTTATCAAATAGGTCTGTATATTTATTCAAGGGTCTGCACTAGTACATTCTGTTCAACAACTTTTTGTATGCCTTTTTTTTACTGTGTTGATGTGTTTGATTCACAGATATTTATGTCAATTAGCATCCATCTTGTCATGTATGTGTAATACAAATATACTTTACTTACCTATGCACCTTATTGAGCAAGTCTCATTAATCTTTATCAATAATCAAACAAATTTGTGTCTGTACCAGCTAACTGTATGGTCAGTCTATCAGCAATACAATTTCTGTCATTAGAAGTCTTACAGTAATGGAAGTGAAATATTTAGGTATGCTAGAGGTATTAAAATAAAAATGTTGCTTTTGCTTGGAGTGGAGCTCAAAATAAATTTTTGATCTCATGGTGGGTGATCTCTCTCAATTTAATTTTCAAATATTTTACACCCCTTGAGTTGTGTGGTCACTTATGATGAATTGCACTAGAAAACCCATTTTGTTCCATTCCAGATTCATAATCAGAATAAAAATGGTATTCAAAATAAGCATATGCAACCATATTGTCACTCTTAATCTTAATCTTTCTGATGTGTGATATTTGGCCCTTTTCAATAGGGTCATCATACAGTCAGCCTACTGTGAATGATGACATTATGACAACATACTAAGTACATACTGCTAAAATTACAGCTTAATAAGTAGAATGTAAGTCTAAGCATAGTATTTTAGTCAAAATAAAACTCTGACAGAAACAGAAGCAAGAAATGAAATTTAAATACCACAGGCATTAGATTTTGAGGGTTTCAAAAAGTAAATGCTAATGTAATTTTCATTTTTTTACCTTATGATCCAAAAAGAAACTATTGATGAGACTATTTTGAAGCAAAGTATTTTGGATTTTTTTATATTTTTCAAAAAAATAATCCTCTTAATGAATACTTTGGACTGATAGATGATTTTGTATGCTCTAATTTGGTACTTGATTCAATAAATAAAGATTTCAATAGGTTACTCATGTTGCTATACTTAATAAACAAATACCTACATGACCAGAGATACCATATTGTAATATTGTGAGGTATGTACTTATCTAGCAGCTGATTGTCCAAATGCCAACATACACAACTATGGGCAGTCAACAGCCAGCCTCCATTGACTTCCTGTCACATTTCACTGCCCTGCCAGACTTCCTATGTTACATTAAATTTAGGGTTCTGATTTTTATTTGGATTGTATTTAATAAAAGAGTTGGTGTTTTTGTTTTTTTGCTAATTGAGTTTTCAGATAACAAATAAACATTAGTGGCAAGGTAGTGAGTGGCTATTTGAAATGTTGAAGTCACTTAAAAAAAAAGTCACTTGTCCCCTCAAACCATCTTGAAAGCACAATAATCACCATTGAAGGCTACTTTCACAACAGTGTCCATTGAATTGGTCAACATAGGGCTCAAAATAATTTAGCAGTCCAAAATTTACCTGTTCAACTACCATATTGTCATTATGCTTTGAAATATGGTTGTGATAGCATTGAGCCCAATGTCAATCTTGGTAAAACTGCTTGAGATTTGAGATTACACCAGTCAAAACTTCATGCTCCACCAGCACTTTTCATTAACAATAATTGGTAAAAATTGAGCAATTTCTGTTGCTGCTGTCATTGGCAATGGATTGTTCGATTGTTGTAAACAGTGACACTCAAGTAACTAGTACTAGTATTACTGTTATTTTATTAAAATATGTAAGCTAACCTAACTTCATTATTTATTGTATTATTTTCATCTAAAGATTCTGATCAAATGGAGCAAAAGTATTATTATGTGGGGGCACTATGTAAAAAGAGTGGTTATCATGGTGCAGTGGTAGATGTTTTGACCTATCATTGTTTATTGATCCATCAAGATTATGGCAATTATATTTGTAGCTAATACAATATTTTTTGGGGGGAGGGTAGTAAAACCTGCATCCCCCTTACATCTGTGCCAGCAAAATAATGGAGATTCCATCCATTCTTTCACAGCAATGGATGGCATCATTGAGCTGGCACTTGTACTAATGTTTCTATTTATTAGAACAAGTTTGAGAGTTCTCAAGAAAACTCATATCTTTGCTAACATCTTCCATCAGAGATCTACTTTGAATGTTAATATGAAGCATGGATTGTTGAGACATTGATTTGACACATGCTATTGGTGACAACACAGAGGCAGGCATCATTGCCAAGTTTGAAAGAGTTTGAAAGTGAAGAATTGGATACAGTGTGGGTATGTTGTATAATACTATATTATGAAAGCTAGAAGAAGAACTATAAGGTATGATGGTTAGATAATGTATTAGGTATGAGTAGGTAGGTATAGGTATGTTGTAGGCTAGTACTCAATTCAAGTATGATGTGTGAAGTACCTACTAAATATTATGTAGTACCACTATTATTTTTTATTGTTTACTGTAAAATAAATAATTAACTTGAAGTTGATTTTTTCCAAAATAACTCAAAAATGATTGAATTACTGTGAGTGAATTAATATCTATAGCACTTACCTTTGGAAAAGAAAGCACTTGACAACATTTTGCTTCCATGTGCACAAATTTTTTCAAAAAAATTATTGACACACAAGATTGTACTAAGAGGAGATGGACAGACATTGCCCATCACGGATCAATTCTAATGCCCACAAAATAGAATTTCTACACTCTAAATCATGTAGTGTATTTAGGTGGAAAATTATCATTGATGCAATTGTTCACATACGAGCATTTCATATAAGAATTCTACATTAGGCAGATAAATTCAATTTTTAAAACATATCATGTTCTATGCATGTCAAGTGCTTTCTTTTCCAAAGGTAAGCTTCTTATAGCATTAATATAGCACTTACTTGTTTTATCTGTTCACAACTCTCATATAAAATTACAATATGATAATGCCACCTATCTCTTCACCTACTAGTTCACTAAATTTAGGGCCTAACATACAATATTATAACTATGACTGAACTACCAAAACAATACTTAAGAATAGAGATTATCCAATTCTATTGATACAAACTTTATCACCCATTCTACTGTTCATACAACCATCCACATAAAGCTTGGTATATTATCACATGCCGGTACATAATTTAAGCCAAGAATTTCACAACAGTTTCATCATACAAAGATTTCACTGTGCAATTGTTGTTGGACCTCATTGTATTGAGTCTGTATCCCCATTTGGCTGCTTCTCCTTCCATCACTTTAATTGGATTCCTAAAGTGTGGCATGAAGATTTCCCAGGCTAGGTTGGCCAATGGCTTGGCCCTGAACTTGTTGTAGGTCTGTTTGAAGAGTAATGTCAATCCTGTATTCAAAATCAATCTCTTCCATGTAGTAATTTTTCCATTTCCTATTACTGTTTTGGAAGTGTATGTGCTGACTGGCATGGGACTACGTATACCTAACTGCACACAAAAATGGATCATTTTTGATAAGCTATTTGGAAGCATTCCAATGTCATATCTGATAAAACAAGTGCATATGTGTGTTTTCTAGTGTCTAAGTAGTCATGTTTGACTATCCCAAGATTTTCGTACTTCAAAAAATGACCTCTCTATGTCAAATATAAAAAAGGCAAAAAACACAGGCTTTTTGAAATTTCAAAAAAAAATACATATTGTGTAATTACATTATTTTGCCTTCTACAGGACTTTTTGTAGGCACTGTTATATTTTGTTGAAACATGTACATCCAACTTTACATTGTATAGCTTTTGCGGAGTTTATGTAGACTTTGGTATGTTAATTTTTTTATTTTTTCTAATATCAATAAATTTCTGTACTTAGATGTTGTTCTACAGGAATTTTGTGTAGGCCTGGTATGTCAGTAAAATATGTACAAACTTCTGTTCATAGATATTATTCTATGGAACTTTTGTGTACATCTGGTATGTCAGTAAAATAAATACAAGTCGATGTAAAAAAAGTGTTGTTGCATGGTGCTTTTGTGTATACCTGGTATGTCTCTATAAAACATACACCCGTAGGTACACTGAAGGTATTCTATGGAGTTTCATAGACTCTGGTACAATACTGTTAAAAAAGTACATATTATGTGTCAACATGAAACAACAAAAGCCTGAAATCAGCAAAAGTAAAATTAAGAAAATAAAGATAATCAATCCTGGGAACTAAACTGAGGAATGATATTTAGTATTCTCAATTTGCGTCACCTGTGGGTTACTAAATCACACAGCTCTTTTTTGGGAGTGATGATTTTTGTTGTCTTACCAAAAATGGTGGCAACCAGCAACCACAATTGCTGTCATTGTTCAAAATAATGTTTGGATGTGGTTCATGGCATGCACATTCTTGGACAATGTGTCACATCCAAACACCAAATGCAATGCCATTTGCATCACCATTTGTGGTGCTGATGCTATTTCCCATCAGCACCACAAGCAGCAATACAAATGATAGCAATCATCATCAGCTTTCTGGCAATGAAGGCAGGAGATGATTGAACAAAAGAATTATAGCATACATGGTGGGATCCAAGGGCAAAAAGTCTTGGATCCTGCCATATCAGATTGTATTTCTTTAATTTTTGTTTCCATCAGTGGTACTGATGACTTTTTTCATCAGCACCACTGACCGCAACACGGGCAATCGCAATTGCCACCACCAAACAGGCAATTGCAATTGCAGTTGCAGTTGGATGGGTGTTGAGATGGGGTCCACGGCCAACAAAGGCCTGAGGAATCCATCATTGTCAATGCTGCTGCAACTGAAATGGCTACTATTTTTGATTTTGCTGGCAATTTCAATTGCTAACAATGGCAAGTCATCCAATTTTCTATTGCTAGCCTCCAATGGCAACAAAACAGCCATTTACTGTTGCACAATTTAGATAGATTAAGCATAAAAAATAGCTAAATGTAATTAACTAACGCCTACTATTATTAGACATTTTTCATTTTACTATCCTACCAAGCTATTACTTTTTAACAGCCTAGTTCTAATGAATCATCTCATGTCAAGACCTTTTTTTCTGGAAGCACTTTTAAAGTAGAGGTACCTAGGCTATTTACCTAATTTACATGTTATTTTCACTAACAAACTTAAG
>JALLOT010001313.1:0-15431 GCA_036939595.1 Thalassiosira livingstoniorum | reverse complement strand
GGTTGGGAACAAGTGCTTTGCACAAGTTCCAAACCAGAAAGGTGTGTCTAAAACCTACTCAAAGTTGTGTGTGGTTGCATTTGTGTCCGCTCAAGTGAGAAAAAATTAAATTCTAAAGGTACCCCAAAGTTTTACTGTTTTTTTCATGTGTAAGGACACAAGAGAATGTTAACGTAAAAAACATATATGTAAGGTGCAATACAAAACAAAACCAACATAACAAACAATTTAAATTCCAAATTAGATTAATCAAAAGATCCAAAAAAAAATTTCATTTGTGGTATAAAGAAAAACTGAATAAATTTAGTTAGGAAATAAGTACAAATAAATATAAAGCAAAAGCATGTAGTACATCATGTGAAATTTCAAAGCAAAAGTAGAGCAAGAAGAAGTATAGCAAAAATATCAAAGTAAAATATATTTTTTCACCATTTTTTTCATTCAAGTTATTTTATGATTTCTTGATTTCTTTGAACTCTGTTTGAATTTGAAAAAACAGTTAATGTATGATGAAAAGTATTATGGTTACAAGCATCTTTGATACTGTTGTCTAGGTACTATCAATGCTTTAAAAAGGTAAATGAATCAAAGATTTTTAGATGGCAAGAACCAATGGTTTGGAAGATAAAAAATTAGCAGGTTAAGAGAGATATTGTGAATGATTACTTATTAAATTTTCTTTTTTGAGAATAGAAAATATTTGTTTTTGTTTACTTGTTACAAGTGTTTTTAATTTTTCACAGTTTCCAAAGTTTTTGAACAAACTTAGCTGCAGATGTTCAATGTCCTCATGTCCTCTGAGGGGTGGTTAAGGACAGGACACAAGGACATGTCCAGAACATGTCATATCATGTCCTATTGACATGTCCTCAAAACTGCCCAATTAGTAAAGGACAACATCATCGTCCATAGGACATACAAGAGCATGTCCCGGACATATCAAGAAACACATAATGTCTCAGTTGAAATATCATAACATATTTTTTTAGTATTTTATTGAGTATCAATTATAAACAAGACATATTAACAACAAAAACTATGAAAATTTCCTTAGTACATGGGTGTAACACATCTTTTAAGATTTTTCTATATTACAGAGCTCTTAATTTTGCTCTACATACTTACTGAAAATGATTACATTATAAATGCATCTATTTTCATGAAATAATGAATGCTGACATTTTTCAAAATAATATTGAACCTTAAAAAAGACTTTCCCGTTGTACCTCAGATTTAAATTCATGGTTTATTGTGATTTTGTAAAAAAGTTGTTTCAGGATGAGTATTTTTAGAGATTGAACTTTTTCTTTGTATTTTAGTGTAGACAAACAATATGCTTACAGTAGCAGCACTAAAAGCCAACACTGGTAGAGTAGGTACATCTCAAAACAAAATTGGTCCAATATTGTATTGTATGATATAAGACTGTGGTCATACTAGTTACATTAGGAAAGAAAGAAAACAGTAAAGAGGGACTACAAACCTGACAATCCCATTAGTTACAGACTTCAAAAAAGTAAGGACTTGTGAAGAAGGACATGTTTTTTGTGTCCAGGACATTGATATTCACGTCCAGGAGGATATGTCCAGGACATGTCCAGGATGTCCGCAGCTAAGAAACAGAATTCAATGATTGTTCAGAAGAAGGTGTTGCCTGCAAAATTTGAGTTCTTGTATGATGTTTGGATGTATCTCAATAAATGTAAAAATTCGTTTTAGTTGCAGAAAAACAACACAACTTTCCCTAAACCAAATATTTCATTTATATATCAAGACAAAGGCTCAGTTGAAATCAAAGCCAGCAAAAAAAAGACATGATTTTTTTCTTTTGTTAGAAAATAATATGAGTTTATCTTTTTTGTGTCATTGAAAGTTCTGCAAAAGTTTTGATCTCATTATCACTTTTAAATCAAAGCTACTAGTCTCTTTTTGAGATCAGGACAAAACATTAATACAATACTTATTTTGAAATTGATCATACTTATAAGTTTTTTGTTGACAATAAAATTTGTAACTTTGAAAATATTTCCTGTTTGATCTTTGAAAGCAACTATTCACAAGAAGAAAGATAATTTTAGTTTCATCTTAAATCTTCCAACTATACACTAAGTCCAGATTTGCATGCATAATGTGAGAGTACCATTGGGGGCACTGAAATTAGATCTCGGCTGGAATGTGATTTGATGGTGATATTCCTGCAGATTGACTTGATGCAAGTGGTTTAATTCATGTCAATGAAGTTTTAGTAGATATTAAAATGAAAATCAATGGTTAGAGAATAAATAGAAACCATCATTAAGACCATAATTGGCTTTTAGAGAGAAAGCTATGTAGATGTATTTTGTTTATTATTAGACTCAAAGTGGAAATGATCATTTTTGAGCTACAAATTGTGTTGGAAGTTTTGTTTGGTGTAACATTGACTTTGTTTATCAAGTACTAGGGGTTGAAATTTATTTAGTAATTAATCACACTTTAGGCACAATAACAGAGTTGATTAACTCTTTGCACAATGTTTTTTGGGGTTTTCAGATTACCATTATTATCTACTTGCTTGTTACACTTGGTGCAACTCAATTGTACTTTATGAGCTCCCTTGAAACTATGTTAGGAGTAATTCTTTTGTTTCCATACTTTTCCTCTTTTCACTCAAAAATTTAAGAACTTGGAAGGAAGATGATGTAAAACCAGGCTGAGGGAGGATAAAAACTTGTTTGATAACAATGAGGTTAAATATAAACAGGTGAGGTCATTGTGGTTTCCCCTCAGGCAAATTGCATATGTTAGCAAAAAAGAAAGCCACAAGATAAAAATATACTGATCACTTGGACATGATCTCATGACTCACACCTGCATTCATTGTATCTGGTATAAGTCATTTTGAGAAAGTATAAATGACTTATGATGACCTAGGATAATGACTTAGGATATGTAGGTGGATGATGTGTTATTGCATCTCATCACATTGAGGTTTCCTGGCTTGTCTGTGTTAGCTATTTGGTAACTGATTACACTTTTTTCAGTCTAAATGAAGATACAAGCTTCAGGTTCAAGTTCAAGGAGTTGAAGACTACTTGTGAACCTTTAGTTATGGATATCTCTAAAAGGTAACTAAAATATTTAAAATAGATTTAAGTTGTAATCAAAAGTAACAGTGAACAATTGATGAACAAATACCACACTGTTTTTCATTTTTGTTGATTCTGATGTGACATCACAATCTAAAGAATAAAAAAAGATGGTAATTTGAGAAGAAAGGTAATAATAATCTATTATTGTATGTGTGCCACGGGACAACAGTAGTTACTGAGGGACATATGATTATCATAATACAAAGCAGATAAAGAGAATATTACTCAATAAAAAGACAATAATTAAAAATAGGTGTGTCATGCTCTGCATACAAGAGGGTGTCAACAGTAAGTGTGTATGATGGTGCAAACCATGCATCATATAGGAGCTGCAATCCCCTTCATATAATATTAAGGGTTGGGTTGGTTACAGGAACAATTTGAATTGGTGCAAAGAGGAAAAATGGGGAAATTTTTCAAAATACACAAAACTCTAAATCTGAACAAATGGCCAAAATGGGTAGATACCAAAGTCCTCCAACACTATTCCAGAATTCCAGCTCTGCAACATGCATAATTGAGCTTTCCCATCTAGTCTCGAAATCCCTCTCAAAATCCACTAGGATCACTTGAAATGAATGTGATTAGACAGTGATGGAAGCAATTAAGATTTATAACATCTCACATTTGGCAAGTGAGAAAGGGTAGCAAATGGTCCCCTAGTCATACCTAAGAGACATCCATCAAAATGTGAGTCCCACTGGCCAAACTAATCCCAGTTTTCCAATACAAAGAACTACTCTCCTGTCAGTACCAGGCATCATAAGCATAAGGATTCTAATTTATGTGCAATAATGGGACATACATTACGCGAAATGCCTATGTGAGGGGGGCAAACATGGGTTGTACTCATTACTCAGTGGATAGCACATGTGTCCTTTCACTCCCTAAATATTGGTCCATCCTCTTTTGTAGGAGGAACAAGTAATTTCCAAGCTTGAGATGGTGAATGCAAATGGTGAAGCAAAGTATAAACACACAAATAACTAATAAATAGTTACTTATAAATAATATTAACTATTAACTATTAACTATTAACTTACAACTCTACCCAATAAAAGATATCTCTTCTCTCTGTAGTACTAGTCAAGTATGATCAGCTAAGAGTATAACACCTTCCATCTGAATCTGAATCATACAAAATAACATTGCAAAAATAACAAAATGTGACTAGAACAGAGATCAATTTCTATTAATATTAATTCTTGCATCTTTCAATATTTGTTTGATATTTTTCAACAAGTAAAAGGTGGAAATTCAGTGTAAAAAATGATGGGAGTCTAAAATAACAAAAATTTCATTGTTTTATAGCAAATCACAAAACAAAACTAATAGTTTCTAATAAAACATTCAAGAACACTAGTCACAACTGCAGTTATTAGACTGAAAGTGGAAATGATCATTTTTTAGCTACAAATTGTGTTGGAAGTTTTGTTTGGTCTAACATTGACTTTGTTAATCAAGTACTAGGGATTAAAATTTATTTAGTAATTAATCACACTTTAAGCACAATCATCCTCTGTGATTATCTTCAAACATTTGTAGTCACATTCTACATTCTTTCTGATAGATAACAGAGTTGATTAACTCTTTGCACAATGTTTTATGGGGTTTTCAGATTACCATTATTATCTACTTGCTTGTTAACTTGGTGCAACTCAATTGTACTTTATGAGCTCCCTTGCAACTATGTTAGGAATAATTCTATTGTTTCCTTATACCTTTCCTCTTTTCACTCAAAAATGTAAGAACTTGGAAGGAAGAGGATGTAAAACCAGGCTGAGGGAGGATAAAAACTTGTTTGGTAACAATGGGGTTAAATATAACCAGCAGGTAAGGTCTTTGTGGTTTCCCCTCAGGCAAATTGCATATGTTAGCAAAAAAGAAAGCCACAAGATAAAAATATACTGATCACTTGGACATGATCTCATGACTCACACCTGCATTCATTGTATCTGGTATAAGTCATTTTGAGAAAGTATAAATGACTTATGATGACCTAGGATAATGACTTAGGATATGTAGGTGGATGATGTGTTATTGCATCTCATCACATTGAGGTTTCCTGGCTTGTCTGTGTTAGCTATTTGGTAACTGATTACACTTTTTTCAGTCTAAATGAAGATACAAGCTTCAGGTTCAAGTTCAAGGAGTTGAAGACTACTTGTGAACCTTTAGTTATGGATATCTCTAAAAGGTAACTAAAATATTTAAAATAGATTTAAGTTGTAATCAAAAGTAACAGTGAACAATTGATGAACAAATACCACACTGTTTTTCATTTTTGTTGATTCTGATGTGACATCACAATCTAAAGAATAAAAAAAGATGGTAATTTGAGAAGAAAGGTAATAATAATCTATTATTGTATGTGTGCCACGGGACAACAGTAGTTACTGAGGGACATATGATTATCATAATACAAAGCAGATAAAGAGAATATTACTCAATAAAAAGACAATAATTAAAAATAGGTGTGTCATGCTCTGCATACAAGAGGGTGTCAACAGTAAGTGTGTATGATGGTGCAAACCATGCATCATATAGGAGCTGCAATCCCCTTCATATAATATTAAGGGTTGGGTTGGTTACAGGAACAATTTGAATTGGTGCAAAGAGGAAAAATGGGGAAATTTTTCAAAATACACAAAACTCTAAATCTGAACAAATGGCCAAAATGGGTAGATACCAAAGTCCTCCAACACTATTCCAGAATTCCAGCTCTGCAACATGCATAATTGAGCTTTCCCATCTAGTCTCGAAATCCCTCTCAAAATCCACTAGGATCACTTGAAATGAATGTGATTAGACAGTGATGGAAGCAATTAAGATTTATAACATCTCACATTTGGCAAGTGAGAAAGGGTAGCAAATGGTCCCCTAGTCATACCTAAGAGACATCCATCAAAATGTGAGTCCCACTGGCCAAACTAATCCCAGTTTTCCAATACAAAGAACTACTCTCCTGTCAGTACCAGGCATCATAAGCATAAGGATTCTAATTTATGTGCAATAATGGGACATACATTACGCGAAATGCCTATGTGAGGGGGGCAAACATGGGTTGTACTCATTACTCAGTGGATAGCACATGTGTCCTTTCACTCCCTAAATATTGGTCCATCCTCTTTTGTAGGAGGAACAAGTAATTTCCAAGCTTGAGATGGTGAATGCAAATGGTGAAGCAAAGTATAAACACACAAATAACTAATAAATAGTTACTTATAAATAATATTAACTATTAACTATTAACTATTAACTTACAACTCTACCCAATAAAAGATATCTCTTCTCTCTGTAGTACTAGTCAAGTATGATCAGCTAAGAGTATAACACCTTCCATCTGAATCTGAATCATACAAAATAACATTGCAAAAATAACAAAATGTGACTAGAACAGAGATCAATTTCTATTAATATTAATTCTTGCATCTTTCAATATTTGTTTGATATTTTTCAACAAGTAAAAGGTGGAAATTCAGTGTAAAAAATGATGGGAGTCTAAAATAACAAAAATTTCATTGTTTTATAGCAAATCACAAAACAAACTTAATAGTTTCTAATAAAACATTCATGAACACTAGTCAAAACTGCATAGGTGAACAGTCAATCTGATGAATGATAATACTGATGTGGATAATATAATGATTTCATCTAAGCAAACAATGCAAGATATGTTGATAGTGATACAATCAAAGCAGGATAAAAATGACAGATTATTGCTTATCAGAAAGTACATTAAAAGCAATACAAAAAATGCAGCGAGGTGCATGTGCTGGGTAAATTACCAGGTAAAGAATAGTTTGCCAGGTAAATATAGCATTGTCTGGGATGTGGTAATTATCCTTTACCTGGGTTGAATTCATAGTTTATTATAACCATTTCTCATGGCAAATATCACATTGACCTCCACAAATTACATATTATCTTCAGAAAACATGATCGCATCCAGATAAAATGATATGCTTGTACTCTAACTTGATCAATGCTATAAGCTCAATAATAGAAAGCATACATTGGTCTAAAAATATTATTCTTTGATTAAAGGTATGTTATCTCAAAAATATAATTACTTGTATCCATTTTTGGTGTTAGTGACCATTTGTCATAATTTCCCCTCATTCACTCTGTTTACCATTTTACCAAAGATTTTCACATTTCACAAGGAAAATAATCATTATTTTATGTTGTTTTTATATACCTGGTAATTTACTAGTGTGAAGATGAAAAAACCTGGTGTGATTTAATAGGAAATGCGCAATTATAGTTCTAGTTATATTTTATGGTATTCATTCTATATATCTGCATTATAATTTTTAGAAAAATGATTGACACCACAAATGTGATAATTATGGACATAGCATCTGAGATGATAATTGATGTTAATAATAACAATGTTTGAATTTTCCCATTTTTGATGTTTAGTCACTCAGCCTGGTTTGATGTTGTCAAAACAGTTCAAATATATTTGTAGCTTTAAGGAAATATTTAGCTTCAGAATATATATTGAAGATACTAGGTATTGGCCATCAGCTTCTAATGTTATTTCCAAATTGGCTAACACTAAAAGGTGAAGATGATAGATCCATTACCATAATTCAATTTCTGGAACCAATATTTGTTTAAATACCATGAATTTTATTTTTTATATAAAACAAAATATTATTTTTATAGTAAAAGTTTCATGCTTTCACTTTAAGCATACATCAACGCAAAATACATAGAAATTAAGTGTAATACCAGGGAATGGAATCCCGTGCTTGACACTTTTTCAAAGAGCATTGATCCCTACTATAGCTTTCCAATTAGGAAGTAGGTGGGAACCTTCACAAAAATTTCATAATTGATGAGATCTCATCAGTATAAAATCTACCTGCTATGTAGGTGATAATTTTTATTTGAGTGTATTGTCCTTGTGCCACTTGTGGATATGTGGGCAGAGGCCAGAAGAAAAATCCCCCCCTGATTAAAAAGTACTAATCACTACTCACAAAATTTATCTGTGTCTTTGATATTAGTTTTATTTTTGAGAATTTTGGTTTGGTATGCACCTTGACCAATGGGAAAGATACATGTCAAGTTCAGATTTTTAAAACATTACAAAAAATATCTAAAAAACAGACAAATAATTATTGTGTGTACAAGATTAACTTTCACAAAAAACTATCAGCCTTTGTTCACTTGACTTAACTATCTTTAGGGATGGATACACATGTACCAATAGCATGTAGCCATTTAGGGTAAGTGGTAGGTTTTTAGTACGAAAATGATAAAAAAATCACATGGATTATTGATTTTCAAATCATGGACACTGATTCAACAGGATCTTTTTTAGTGTTATCCATGAACATGTTTGAGAAAAATTATAATGATTTCAAATCTTGTATTATTTTCTTGAGATATAAAAATCACCACAAGGTTCCATTGAATATGTTCTGCAACCAACTACTGACCAAAAAATAAGTTCATACTTAAAGCACCACTACCAATTCAATCAAATGTTTATTGATGCTAAACGTTCTGTGTTTTCACTCAAATGTTTTGCTAACTTGACTGACATTTATTCCAGATAAACCTTTTATCTTTATGTTTTAACTGTTTGAGTTATTTTTTCAGAAACAAGTCTTAAAGACAAATCTTTCAGTTAACAGGAACCTAAAATGCTGATCTTTTTTCAAAAAGGATAACTGAAGTAAAAAAGAGCAGGCCATGGCAAGACACAAATTTGCATATCTATTTTGTGGCTATTATTTGTATGTAAAACTAAATAAAAGATTGATTTTTTTAATTTCTAGAAGTAACACTGGTGAAAGAATAAAAACATTTCATCTCAATTTTTTTCTGAAAAACAATCACCTATTTTTATTTTTATGAACATTGAATGATACAAATGATGATTCTTAGAGCAAGTTTTTGACGACCAATTTTAATTACTGTCTCTTACATCTACTTTCATCTTTTGTAAACAAAATAATGAAATAATCTTGCAATTTTTTCATTTGTGAATCCTTTTTGTCAGAATGAAGGTAATACATAAACACAGTAAATTAATAATGTGTTTTATTTCTTTAATAAATGTTTTAAATAAAATTTCTTTCATAGTTATATTTTTGTATAAATCTTTATTGTCTCAAACAGAAAACAAATACATACCCAAACACATGTGGAAATTATTTTTGAAACATTGAAAACAGATTTAACCTTTAAAAAAATTTTATTGTATGAACATCTTTTCTTAATGGCCAATTACCAGGTCTTTCCATGGTTAAGAAGGTGTTAATTGTTTTATATGGATAAGCTTAGATTATTGCCGTACTAGGACACAAATCTAATAAAATATTCTTCTGTATGGATCATTGAAAATTTTTAACAATTTCCACAGAAATACCAAATGTCCATATCAATATACCATTTTATGCTCTTTACTGAAACTACTGATGATTTTTTTGTTTTGTTTTGCTTTTTTCAAAGCAATTTGTGCTCATGTAAATGGAGCCTTTGCAAACAATAACTTTCTTTTGTTTTATGAAAGACCTTTTATCAAAATTTCTGGTCATGAAATGATAAGTATGAGGTATGAAATGACCTTATAAAATGAACTACAAATATAATATTACACTAAAAAAAATTATTTGGCTTAGAAAAACTAGTTGTAGATGATAATGATCTTAAGTACTATTGGAAAATAAAGAATGAGTAATAAACTAGTTGATGAATAGTTTGGAACTGCATCTTCCTATTCTAAGCTAAAATCATTTTGCTTTGTTAGAACAAGCTTTGGGTATTACGTCTGCAAAAAACACTGAGATCACTTGCCATTTATAAAAGTCCAACAATGTTAAATGTGTTCTGAGAGAGAAATTATGACTATTTATGGATCTCTACTGAGTAGGAGCTCTGCTAATTTTATCATTAGATGAGTTGTATTTCTTGTTTTTGTGTCAAATCTTTAGTGTTTATTCCAATGAGATCACTCACTGCTGGAAAAATCTATATGCTTCTTGGTTTCTCATCTTGATTCAAAGGAAGATGAACATTTCAAAACCAACTTTTAAATGTTATTTTTAGGGAACAAAATACAGAATAAAAATCAACTAGACATACATATCTGCCAATTGGTAATTGTGAAAATTTAATTTTTTTGCATTTTTTTGCACAAAAAATGTCAGAAATTATTTAATTAGTCTTCCAATGGTCAAGATGAATCAATTAGTAATATTAAAATAGATGTCTAGACTAACCTAAAAACAAAAGCTACTGAAAACTTTGTCCTTGTTTTAATGGGAAGTTACATTCAGTCATGTATAGAATAAATAAAACTGATTGTGAATATCAAATGATTGTCACCATATTTTTTAAATTTCTTGATATTCATTGTTGCTGTGTTTGACTTTGTAGTATTAACAAACAACAAATTTAGATGTTGATAAGCAAATAGTTTAGGGATCAACTCATTGGTATATTATGTACTATCCTAAGCAATTGATGTCTTAGTTATGCAAATCACTATATGACACTTGAGAAAATTGATCTCTTCCTGTGTTACCACAATGTACACACCATCAAGTACCATACCCTCTGTGCACACAGTCCACATGAAGTGCAAGAATCACATTGAGTCATGAATTACATTGATGTGTTTTTAAATTTAGTAGCCCAACCACAAACACAAGCTGACTACAGAGTCTCTGAGTTGAACAATTATTGAATAAAATCTAGAGATGCCCATCAAATGACAATTCCTTTTTATATCCAATTATTAATAAATAATAATAATCCTCAAAATGTGTTGTATCTAAATAATTTCCATTTTCATTAGTATATACAAAATAACCATTCCACTCCAAAAATTTACTCAGTATATATAGCACATCAATCACAAGGGTTACAATAGATATGATTTTATCTTCAAGATAGCCACAAAAAGTAGTACATTAGCCATTTTTTGTATATAACTGTTGAAATCACCTTTTTTAGTTTCATTTCTATTTTTTGTGATTGTATTCTTACTTTCAATTATTCAGGTAATAAATATTCCATAGATGACATAACTACTATTTCCTGTATGAAAAACTGTAAAAGAATATTTGGCCAACTTATTTAAGCAACACTTAGATTCCAGTTCATCATGCATTCTGAATTAAAAAGCTCCATGTTTTAAACTTTATTTGCAAAACATTTTTTAGGAAAATATGACCCCTGTGAATATAAAGTAACTACTGTTACTTTAGCTTTCAAAAACAACTTTGTTTTTGGTTTCATCACTAAACATCATCAGTACATAATATTACCTTGAGAAAATATATTTTTGTATGGTTTTCAATTGGGATGTCTCTTGCTTTGAACTACTAAATTCTCTTAGAGTTTTTCTAAATTGAAATCATCAACAAGTAGCTACACACATTTTTATTTTTGAACTTTTTATCTAAAGGACAAAAGTCAAAGTCAATTGTTTCAAGTGTATGGGAATCAACATATTATGCAAAGTTTTGTATTATTAAGAAAAATCACATCAAACAGGGAAACAAGTTCTTATGGCTATTATCTTAAAACTCATTTATGGTTAAAATCTGTACTCTTGTTTCCCTTGTATTTGAAAAATATATGAAGATTTTTTTTCTCTATTCAGTCAACTATTTCGAAGTTTTTTATCTCCAAAACAATAGAAAACTCATTTTTGATGGGAAAATAATAGACTCTTTATTATATTGGATGTACATTCAAAGTACAACCTAAACTTGTTTTGATTATAGTGCAGTAAATCTCTTTTTTGACTTTATCTTGTTTTATATATTGGGTGCTTAAGCATTTTTTGGGATAATAACTCACATTATTTCATAAATTTTTGATGCTGGTCTGAAAGACTTGAGAGAATAAAAACTGATAATATTTGATAAAACTTCAAATTTGTTAGTATTATCAGCTTATTTGCCTAATGTTATGCTATCATTTTAAAAATAAAATTTGGATACAATATCTGGTAGTGAAGAAAATATTTTTTTTATTCTACAGGTAATAATCAGCACATTGGAATTAGTAATAGTAAGCAAGAATAATAGTATAAAAAACATCTCTACCCTTACAACATCACTTTTGATCATTGTTTGGGACATGACAGAGATAAATACATTGTTTAAAATTCTTTGATAAGGAGAAAGAATCTGTTTATAACAATGATCAAAATAATTGAAATACATACAAAGTGTTTCATTTGTGAACCCTTAAATACTATTATTGTGTCTAATTCTGAGGAGAGAATTCCTCTTGTGGAAAATTTTGCTAAGAAAACTTAATTTTGCTGTTCCAAACCTTTTTCATAATCATTTCAAAATGATTATTGAAATGTGTTTAAACAACAATAGCAATGCTCATGAATGTTTCAATTTTTTGTATTTGGCCCTTTCAATGTGAGAATGAACTAGAACACACATTTTATCTTTTTTGGGTTCTCTGGATACAACTATTGGAAACATGAAATACCCTACAAAATAGTTTATGTTAATACATATTCGAATATTTATTCAAACCAAACTTCAAAAGTTTATGACTCAAATCTCCAAAAGCAAGAAAAACAAAAATTAAAATTAATTCATTAGAAATAAATGGATAAATATATTAAAACACTAAGAACCAAGATTGATTGAAATTCAAAATTAAAAGCCTTCACATTTATGTCAATTCCTAGCTGAAAATTTTTGGTGTTGAGAGTATCAAATATTGCCAATATAGTACCCATGGTATGGTATCTGGAAGAGCTGGGTTAGAGAAGATAGTAAGTTAGTAGATGAGAAACAGTGAGAAACTAAAGTGCTTAGAAGAGCCATCTGGCACCAGTTTTCCAGTGTCCAAATGCATTTGGACAGTGGTACAAACACCCCCATTTTTATGACACATTGAGACTCAAACACACCATCAACAGGATATGAGCCCAACCATAGTACTCAAGCACTTGTGTATATTAAATTCCTTAAAGCTTTTATAAAAACATGTGTGTCTGAGATTTTGGAGTTTGATTCTTTCCATGAACACTTTCCTTCCCTTTCCTTATTGTAAGGGATTAAAAGAAAGTCAATGCAAACATAATACTTCTGATTTCATCTTCATCCAATAGTTTCTCTAATACTCCTGAGTAGGAATGTCTAGATGGCAAAGAATAGTGTGATGTCAGCAATAGTAATATGAACTTCATGACTGGTCACCAGATTACTACTGTATCCATAATAATATGAATTACCTAATGTCTCCTTGTAACAGGTAGTACCCATAGTAGATTAGGTATCTACCTAAGTACTCAATTCACACTGTTGGGGTATTGGGCTGTAGCCGGTAGCTACCTACAAGATAACATGCACATCAGCAAGCAAAAAAATCAATAGAAAGTGTTGAGAGTAGCAAATATTGAAAATATTGTACCTATGGTATGGTATATGGAACAGATGAGTTAGAGAACAAAGTGAGCAAGCTTCCAGTGCTGCAATTCTCTCTTTTTGTTCAAGCGACTGCTCCGTGAATTGTTGAAGGGAACTCTCAAAATTATTCAACAGTTCAGTTTGGAGGTTGTTTGCGTACGCCTCCCCCGATTCGAGCCCTGCTCTGCAAGTTTTCTCCGCTGCCTTGAAGTGGGTGATGAGATTGGGGAATGTTTTCTGTGCATTGTCTTTCATATCCCACTCACGCATATCAAGTGGGTATGCCCCGCTTTTACGAAGGAGTTTGATTGCCAATTTCATGACCTGAGCATTGGTGAAAGGGTCATCATTGTCCTCCGCCATTTCTCGACACTTTTGAATTCTGTCAAAGATTTCCTCAATCGGCTCATTCACGTCATATGGGGTGTTCATAACCTCCACATTTGCATCGAGTTCAGCTTGTGTTGCTTCACCGTTTTCTTTAACAAGATGGGTGATGAATTGGGCTAAGGTTACATTGCGATACCCAAGGAGCCTTTAGTATTTGGTTTCTTACTGCCATGACGAGGGCGTTATATTCCAGGTAGGCGCTGCGATCAATTTCATGTTGGTTTTTCATCCTCGCCATGAGCTCGGCAGAGGCGTTTGGCGGGTAGACTAATGTGCCTGGGTTGACGGGCGCAACGAACGGCGTGTTTGAATAATTGGCGTAGGCCTGGTCTGACATCGCGAGGGCGGAATAACCATGGCCACCTCCACCGAGAGGTGTTTGAATCTGAGCTAGGTTTTCAAGAACTTGAAGATGTAGCTGCTTGAGGAGTGCGTACGTAGGACGTCCTGGGATGGGCTTCAATTCCTTGTACGGGAATTAGGCCATGATGGACTCGATTGTAGGATCGGCCGCCATTGTTGCTGGTACCTCGTAGTTTAACCTAATAGATATCCTCTGTTGAACACAGGCGAGAGAAGAGATCTAGTGACTCATGTGGATATCTATTTTATGAGGAATCTAGGTCTCTATGCTACAACTTGGGTCTGGCCGTCGCCCGTGCTGGGCGAAGGTAAACCTAGGCCGAGGCAGCTGCAGTCTCAGCTGGTAGAGGTGAGTGGACTTGCCATCTGGGACTGAAGCATGCGGGACTGGGTTTAACAACCATATGAAACTGTAGTGCTTAATAAAGCCACCTAACAGTTTACCTGTGTTCAACAGCATTATTTGTACAGTGGTTCAAACACCCTCATTTTTATGGCTCATTGAGGTTTGAGCTCACCATCAACATTTGACAACAACAACAAAAACAAAAGCACTATATAAATTAGAAGTTCATATGAAAGTTTTGATTGAAATTATAAATAGCTGCTTAGAGAAAATAATTATCCCTAATTTTGTCACTACAATGAAGCAACCACATAAAATGAGGTTTAAGGTCAACCAAACTTTTAACAGATTTCAGCTTTGATTTTATGGTACTTCATTGATTTAAATTTCAACTAAGGAACAAGAAATTAATATCTTTGTTAAGATTTACATTGTCTGTGGCAAGTAGGGTTTGAAATACATCTCCAATGTTTATAGTTATAGAAAGTTAATTTTATTTTACAAGTCTACCTTACAATCAAAAATCATTACACAGGACTTCAAAAAGTGGCTAAAAATTTCAGAGTTTGAAACCAATTGAAGACTAGAGAAAAGTACCTTTACTTTTTAGAAATGGATCTCACACTCTCCATTGATGTTTACAGGTATCAGCTCTGAGTTATGATCAACATTCAATCATTTCTATTTTGCATGACAGGGTTTGCTGTAATCAGGAGCGTACCGCTACAGGATTATTTTTTGGCGATTTTTATTTATTTTGGAATCGCCAAATCGAATCTAAAAATATTTGCG
>JALLOT010001312.1:0-15439 GCA_036939595.1 Thalassiosira livingstoniorum | reverse complement strand
CAAAAACCTGGGTCGGTTCTGGGTTCTGGCCAGATTATGGCTCTGGCAGGTTCTGCTCCAATCTGTGAGATTGGGATTCCAAAATATTAATTTGACGCACATACATTGAATGATATGAAAAATAATTGCTACTGATAATCTACCTAAAAATCGTCATAGAATAAATTCTATGACATTGTTGTGCACTGATAGAGAGGTACTCGTAACTACATCTACCTCGGGCTCCCTCTATTCATAAGGTAGATAAGTACTCGTATGGTACAATAAAAATTGGAGTAAATAATTATAATACTCCCCAATATTTTCACTCTCTCTTAGGTACAATAATACCAGAGAGTGCCATATCTACCTACATAATACCAACAATAAAAGCACTGTACCTCTAGTCTTGAATTGCTATGACATTAAACTGACTTGTGCTGTGATTATCTCCATCAAAAAATATATTTTTCTATTCTGTTTTTTACCAAAGAGTAGACAGAGGTAACGCCAATTCGTAAAACGCCCTTAGAACATTCTAAACACGCCACTTTGGTGGTGTGTTTAGTTTCTAAATAGGACAAAAATTGTCCAGATTAGAAATATTTTAAGCCTGCTGTAAGAGTATGCCTGGTGGAAGATGGATTTGCACAACATATTTTGTAAGATTGAATAAAATATACTAATATTTTTGTATTTTTACTTTTTTTTTTCAAAAAAAAAATATTTGTTAATGCTTNTTTGTTAATGAGAAATGGTTTGCATCTGGTTTGTTAGCAGCTTGTAGTGATTATGGTTTTCTGTTTTTAGTGCCATGAATATTGGCATGGCGATATGGTTGAGGGTATTATTCTTACAAAAAAATTTACACTGAATTGATGTATCTACTTTGCAGACCCCTAGCACCCTTGGAACATGGTTAAAACTCAAAAAAAATCTAAACACACTGGAACTGGTGTGTTTAGTTCTAAACACACTGGAACTGGTGAGTTTAGTTTGAATCACACTGGAACTGGTGTGTTTAGTTCTAAACACACCAGAACTGGTGTGTTTAGATGGATTGGACTTGTGGCAACCACAATTTTCAAAAGGAAATGATGAATATTAACTCAGATAACTAAAATGCAATAAAAGCATCACCTCAAGTAACAATACATTTTTATGAAGAAGATTTTTTTGCAAAGTATGTAACACTGATTTGGTTCTTGAGATTACCTACAAATCAATAAATTATGTTTTGTGATCTAGAGCAGTGAGATATTCCTATTCACTAGGCACTATGTTTCTTCACAATAGATATGCATATGCTACACATACCTACCCGGGATCAAAAAACTAGATCAAGAAATAAACTAGATTGATTTTTAGATATAGATAAAGTCAAAAGGAATTTTTTCATTAAATTGTGGGCTAATTAATGCTATTTCTGACACACTTATGATGCTATTTCTGACACACTTATGATTGTATTTAGAGCTTCATACTCTATATTTAGGTGGTTTTTGGCCTTCTAAACTGATTGATACAGTTGATTTTATCCTTAGATGAATTTGAAAAATTGAAAATGTCATACCAATCCAAGACTAAAGTAGGACTGTACAGCATCATCATCATCATGCATACCAATATTTTCCATACATATATGGTACAAAATAATGCTCCCAATTTTTTGGATAGAATATTTAGCTACAGCTTAAAGTAGCTACCATACGTAGGTAACTGAGTTTCTATACCCCAACCATTAAGCCACTTTAATATTTTTTTCAGCAAAAATTGATTGCTTAACATTGCCACATAAGATCATCACATAAATATTGCTAGCTTCAAGATATTTAATGTTTTGGAGAATGTTTTGGGGACTATTGGTAAGGAAATTACTAGGAGCTTATATACTGTCATTTATGGTACCTGGAATGTAGAATACCTACCCAGGTGTACATGCACTTGCTTATGAGATGATCCACCTACATTTTGTCTCCCTGATACCATTTTCCTAACTTTCACCCACTAATGATCTGTTTATTCAGTCCATTTTTTTAGATATATTTTCATGCTTTATATTTCCAAATGATTTTCAGATTGTAACATTGGATCATAAATAGATATTAGTGATATTATAACCTAGTATGAAATCCTAAGTACTATACACACCATAATAGTTACCTTAATGAGTAGGTCATACCATTGTAAATACTACATATTACCATAGTATTCAATCCTCCAATACCTGAAGCACTAACTAACAATCACTACAATGGAATGTGTACCATACCAGCTACCAGACCATGTCATTCCCTACCCAACGATTTTGATCATTATAGTGGAATAGGGGTCCTAACCCTGGATTCTAGTATCATTTGATAGATTGTCTTGCTTTACTTGGGTGGGTTTATTCTGTTGGTTGTTGGAGTTTTATTGTTGATATGAAAAATTTGCATATTTGTCACTGCTTTTATTTTTGAGTTCACAAGATATGCAAAAAACAAATATAATCAATATAATCATTTCAAACATAACTTGCCATCATTGTCAATGTTATTTTTGCAATTGTTCAAAGACATTACTCCTGTGTAAAAAGTTGAATAAATTGGATGTAGTAATCTTTTGTGCTTTATTGATAAATAAATTGGTAATGATAGATAAATGTACAATTGTCAACAAAGACAATGTGGCTACCAACAGAATTGGTGTCAATGATGAAGGAAACAAGCAGCTGCAATTGCAATTGCCCAAATCAATACCAATTGCACAGATGTCAGCACCAGTGTCAAGTAGCAGCTTGCAATTTTCAGTCTCACTGCTGCTAAATTGAGATATGGGATCAACATATTTTTTCTTTTGTTGTGCTAAATCTACATTATTTTAGTTAGGATTTTTTTGTTATTTTGTTTTTTGGTGACTGATAACAATTGATGATTTGGTGATTCAAGCTGAGGATGGTAGCAGAATGATGGTACATTTGTGAGCAGTGGACAAAGTAGAGCAAAGAAAGTGAGTTTTGGATTATTTGGTATATTCTTGCATGAAGAAGGAATAACATGTTGAGGTATGTATATCAGCAAGAGTGTGGGCAACATTGAATACTTGAATGTAAATAGCTTTCACCAAAGCAAGTGGAGATGTTATTTCTGTACTCATACAATGAAATATACTAGACTTCTTGTAATTGATATGATGGGAAATAAAGTTCAGGGTGATGAAGATGAAGGTGGATCATATCTGTAGTAATACATATACAATTCCCTGACTACATTCATTATGAAGAATATCAATAATCAGGGAAGTAATTTTTACTCTGGAAATGTTAAAAATGGTCTTTTTGTCCATTTTCATTTTTCAGTTATTTCTTTTTCTCTCTAATAGGCAAATATAAAGTTCAACACATAGTATTCATAGATGGATTTTGTCACATTGTTAGACAAACCAGCTATTTTGAAACTAGTACAATATTAATCTTATTTCAACTAGGGCTTGTTAGCTTTTATTAAGGTTTTTGAACAGGACATCAAGAAACAGCAGTTTGTACACTGCCTTGTTGGGGGATATTATTTCCATTTTTGTTTTCTTTCTAAACATGCTCCCATCATGCCTGAAACAAATAAATTAAAATTCAATATGTTTTTTACACAAAAATGATGATTGCAATATAATAATAATAATTTGAGGTAAATTGTATGATGAATTGGTTATTTTTTTGGATTGAGTTTGGTTGCCAAAACTAACATGGACTTACCAATGGTCATAGCCTGACCCAATACTCATATGTGTTTGACATGATTGAGAAAAAATCATTCATGATTTGCAATCCTTCAATACCATTTATTGACCAAGGAAAAACCATAATTTTATCTTTCAAGACCAAATATTAACATGAAGTAAAGTCTATCAATGACATTTTAAATCTAAAATAAATATCTTCCTAAAAAGAGCAAATGGTGTGAAATGCTTATTTTGTTCTACTCATCACCAGTCGATGTAAGTTTTGAAAATTCAAGGCTTTTCATGTTAATATTTAGAACAAACCTATATTTGTTGTTAAAAATACACTTAGTTTTGATGATGAGATGTTTTGATCTCAAAATTAGTTTTATTTTCCAAAAGAATTCTGGATTTTTTTTTGTATTTTTTGCAAAATTACACCTATCAGGTCACTGCTTCAATACTACTGATAATGATAATATTTTATATTGCAGAGCCATCAATGACATTCTTATCATCATCAGTCAAATGATATACTAACTTGCCTTGTATTTATACTTACTCATTAATATGCTGATTGCAAAGCAAGGAAGCTCTATATTATTATATATATGATAAAATATGATATTTTTAAGTATTTAAGTAGCTTTTTAGGTTGTTTACATGGATTTTTATAATTGTCATTGGTATTTTTGAAACTTGACTGAGTATAATGTTGGTGGAATTTTAATTCACCTAACACATTTTTGATAGTTAACTGATTGTTGACTTTATATTTCCATTGATGCATGCATGTATTGTTCTTATTATTACCTCTAGTCAGAGCTGAATTAGCTTATTTTATACTAACTTATATATTCATTTTCATTGCACATTGTTGTATGCAAATAAATATCATAGATTATTTTAATATTTCAATTAGACCTGTTTTTCTTTGTGAACAGAGAATGTTAATTTAACATCACATATTCTTTTAAAAATATAACAGTGGTACCTAATAACAGAAGAATATAAGGAATTATGATGTTTCTTAGTGTTACAGTGGCTCTTGAGTATTAAACTAAATTGAGTTAAGGTGTCACTTTTTTGCATGAGAATGTCATGAAAATTTATTATTTCAAAAAACTGTATGGATAATTTGAGAACAAGTCAATCATTCATCCAGTGGGAAATAGTTCAATCCTCAATCAATGAGCTTCATTGAGTCTAACAATCTCATCCACCTTTCCTTTCTCATATGCCAAAAAATAAAGGCTTTTATAAAGTACTTTCTTAATTTCAGTCATAATTTGGTCCCTGTATCAACAACTTATGATTCTTCAGCCAAACAGATACACAAAAGATGATTTGGTATACATAAACTGTTGTTGAAAGGGCATTGATAATCATCATTATGACTAATTATATTATGGCAACCCTACCAGAAAGGACCTGTTGTCACATGTCATAAAGTGTAATAGTAAATTGATAGACTTGCATTTACTCATTTTCATGCTTTTTAATGCTGATCATGTATTTAGATTGAAGGAAAATCAGATTTGTTAGTTAAATTGTTATGGTAGATGTGTGTTACAAAAATTCAAATAATGTAAGAAGACTGTAAATAATATGAAAATTGACCTGATTGAGACAAAAATTGATTCTGAGCACAATGCTACAAACTAGTTTTGTACTCCCCTATACTTAGCATACTTGAACATGTGATTTTTGTTTCTGTAGGTCATTTTAATGCCTGAGGAAATACATTGAAGGGAGAACAACTTTTCAAGAAGCAAGATTTTATTGCAGACAATAATGAAACAATAAAACAATTGCAAAATATTTAGAAACTTTTCCAATCATGTTTTTCAAGCTCTCCTGCTAAGATTTTAATTCTCATGTAAAAATCTGGCTTTTTTGCATAAAATTATTGCATTGATAAACTAGTTGAGGATATTGATATCCCACTTGATGGGAAAAACATCAAATAACCAATTTGTTTGAAACTTTTAGAAATTATTCATGAAATAGTGTAGAATTTCTTTCATCCCAATTCATCCTAGATATTATTTAAAAATTGTGATATAATTAAAATAATTTTGAATTTTTACACTGTTTGTAAGAGTTTGGATGTTTGGGAGATAAATCAAAAATGGAAGATATCAATGAAGTTCTTTCACCTTGAAGTTAAGCATAAATTTTGAAATGTTTTTGTTGTTTGTTTAAGTAGGGATAAGATTTGAAATAACTTGAAAATTTTTATTAAAAAAACATCAATATGTTTTTCCTCAAATGTCAAAGTAGGATCAAATGAAATAGCTGAGTCTGTTTAATAGATTTAGGCAAAAGCTTTAAAAAGAGAATATGGGTGTTGGAAATTCCATATAAAAAATCATTTTTTTAACTGAAAACAATAACTCTGTTCAAAAAAGTCTGAAATCTTAGAAATAATTGCTTTTTTATCAAGGGACATATATCTATATGGGGAATTGGATAGAATATTGTATTTTTTTTGCATTCTATAGAACAAAATATGGTCATGGAGAGAGATTGTTCTCATATCAACAACTTCTCTTAGTCGCTATAAAATAAATCCACCAGTCTGTCAATTAAAATCAAATTTACAGTCAGTATTTATATTTTTGAAATTTGTACATCTGAATTTTAATCTGTAATTTTGAAAAAATGATGATGTACAGATTCACCTTCAATATAGCCTGAAACACCAGTAAACAATTTATTTATTGAGACATTGACCCAAAATTAGTACTTTGCTTCCTGTTGAAGATGTGTATGATAAATTTGTACCAAAACACAACATACTTTTGGCATTTTCTAGTCATCCTTGTATCCATAGCTTCTACTACAGTATTGTTGCATGGCCCTTTTTGTACCATACCAACTTCTATAATAAACAAATTGTCCCAATCTCTATTGGACCTCTCAGCTTTTATCAGCATATCTAATGTGTGTGATAAAAATGAAAAAAATATTGTTATTGTGAGATATATTATGCTGATCTTTGTTGATTGGATTTGCAATATCACCTTGTCAAAGTGAATTCCTCACACAAAAATACAATTCAATTTTTTAAAGCTTTCTATTGAAAAGAGACTATCCATCAATCATCCCAGACCCTGATTTCTTCCTTTTTACTGACTACTGAGCTTTCATACCAATTATTTGTCTCAAAATTCCAATGTCTAGTCATCCTATGATCATTTTTGTCCAGATTTGTAACTACAGCCTATAGCTAGTTTTGTCCTCCAAACCCTTATATTTTCAAGTCGAAGTTGAAGGTTTACAGTTTGATTGCAGAACAGCCTGACATTCAAGGATATGGTTCAATATTGTTCTTTTTATGTCTGATGTTTTTCTTTGGATTCCATGTCAAGATAGTTCAAATTGGAGTCTGTGTGTATTAAAATGAATTAGATTCAGATCTGGGAATTTTATTTGTCATATTTCTTTATTCAATATTATCACCATACTGGTCATTATCTCTGTTGAAGCATGTTGCATTTCAAAATGTTAATTTTAGGCATGATTTCTCTCTAGGCTATATTGAAGAACTGCAAAAACCTAAAGCTAAAACTAATGCCAGGAAATTAGCTCTGAGTGGTGCATGTGTCTAATATTTTCTCTTTAATTTTGAATTACTTGTTCATGTTGGCTATCTAACAAGAATGATGCCAAAATAGTACTTCCACCAATATATTACATACTCATCAGTGACATGCATGATCATGATGTAAAAATCAAAGGGTATATATTGTGTTTTCTTAAATATCTGTTTAAATCTTCACAAAAAATGTAGCTGCTTATATATAATTACAAATGCAGAAGTTGATTTTAGTACTAATTTGTAAATTGCTCATTCAGATATATTGATGTGTACCAATTTAGAATATGGTACAATAAAATCATATAAAAATATTTACTTATTTGGTGATATAGAAATATGTTGTGTTTGATTAGCTGTGTGGCAGATTAAGATAAGAAATCAAATTCCATTGAGACATGTTTATGAATAAGGTGGGTGGTCAAAATCAAGAATAATACAAGTATTTGGTATGGTACTAATATTTAGTTGGAAGTAATTTCTTAGAGGTAAATTACTTGTATCAAACACACAAAATAATGCCTATCACAAGCTGAACTCCTTGGATCAAGTATATTGAACAATATGGGTACATGACTCTAGCCTTTAGCAAGTAAGTTGAGGGATGTTTCTTATTTTAATATTGTTGAATTTTCTAATTGTCCTAGCATTTTGTCAGTAGTTTTTTTGAATCCTCTAGTACTCAGCCCAAACTTTTCCATTATGAATCTTTTTTAATATTATCGATATGAATTCTTGCACTGTGTATATTTTTATTGTGACCACTAATTCACTTTCTGGGTCTCATGTAGGAAAATGTGTGCATGATGTAATTCTTATGACTTCAACATTTTATGTAATATTGGTATTCTTCATAAGACCACTTGTCCAATATATATTTTACAAAATTTCTGCCAAAAAAGAATCACAATTGTCAAGCTTGCGTGGTTATACACAAAGTTTACTGTTACATCATACTGTAGTTTATGTGCTTTACATTTGACTGCATAGGGGAAAATATTTTTGAAAATTGGTATTATCAATATTGTGTGTGAAAACACATTATTGTGTTCATTCAGGTTCAGATATTGAACATATGAGGCAAAAGACCTAATATTGACTGAGTAAATGGCCAATTGAAGTTGAGCAGAAATCAGCATACATTGTGTAATATTTTTGTGTTTGGGATAGGATTTAAAACAAAATTAATATTTTAGAAAATGAAGAGGTAAAATTTTTTGTTTGATTCATCTTTTCATGAAATGTACCAAAAGATAACTTGTGGATGTTTGTATGCAATTCATTATCTACAAATTTAAAAAATGACCTTTATTGCTTTCTAGATCAAGAATCCAATGTAAGGTGTGGTGCAAGTCTGAACCTGAAAGTGAAAGCAAGGGTAAAAGCAGGTGAAATTCTCTCTTTTCATGGCCCATTGCATTTTATATTCCAAAAAAAATCACATGGTATGGAGTAAGTGGATGGGATTCAGTGCAACAAATGGCAAAACAGGCCAATGCTTAAAATAATTTGACCCAAACTCACTACTTACTCATAATGTAACAATTTTCATCAAGGAAAATCTGCTTGTTTGTTTCTCCTTCCTCACAACTTTGCCTTGATCATGAAATGAAAGTCTAAACAATGTTGATATCCATGGTTATTTCTGTTGTTGCTATTGGATGTGGGACCAAACTTTCAGCTACAACACTATTTTTATAGCTAACTACAACGGACTAATACATAAATGAGTAGAATATCACTCACAAACACTACATAATTAATTAAACATAGTATAAAAAACCATGACATCTAGACTGTCAACAGGGTTAGTATCAACAGGTTATCCTGTGTAAGGCATTTCTAACAAATAATATTTTCATTGCTTTTGTCTGTTTTGTTGTAGGATGACAAAGAATTATCAATGAAATGATTTCTTTTGACAGAAGACAGATCAGTTGCTTGATGGCTTACTTAGATCACTTGAGAATGGGAGGTGGAGAGCCAGCCAAAGAGTTATTTACATGATGCTTTCTGCTTTTTCATACTTGTTGGTCATCTCATTGTAAAATATACATTTTAATTTACAGGAAGTAAGTATTGTATGGTACAATACCATAAGTATCAGACAGGGTAAATATGCTTATGTAACTCATTGAGGCAAAAATGACAGTTCAGTTTAAGATCACTTTTCAATCACACAGTATAATTATCCAATTTTGGATGTCCATCTACAGAAATGAACACAAACATTTATTTTTGATTTTCAAATTTAAATTTGGAAAAGTTTCATGTCAATTACTCCATATCCCCCACCAACATTGTAAAAATTTATACAAAAACATGGGTTCCTTAATGGGGGGGGCTTAATTTGAAGCAACCACTTGGCATATCAGCACCATTCTTTTTCCATTCACTAGAGACAGATGGAACCCATAGCTACCTAGTGATACATCATTTTTTGATCCCCAAAAAGATTTCATTCTTCAAAATTAAGATCCCCTATCTACAATATTTTGTTTTGAAGTCAAATTTATATGTAGTCTTATGTAGTATAATACACGTACTTTAAATAAGCACGAGTAGTATAAGATATTAGTATGTACGAGTACCTTATCTTAATCAATCCTCATGCGTGCACGTACTTATAATTATATTATATTATATACATGTACTATCTGTGCACTCCTACCTACCTTCCTAATAAAGAGTAAACAATAATAATATTATTATTACGTACTACTCTAGAGTACTATCGAATTTTAACAGTCTCTATTGACATACTATGTACAACTAATACATGACATGTATATAAAAAAATTGTATGCCAAAGGCCTCCTTGTTTAACTACAGTAATATGTTTTTGGACTTTGCACAGTGCATCTTGTATCTTGTGTCTTGTGCCAAAAACATATTTGTTAGTATTTGTTATAAGTACTTATTAATTAACTTGAGATCTGAAGACCAATGTACAAAAAAATTAAAAAACAGTATAGTGGTTGTAACCAACCGAGGGCAATTGATATTTACCCTGCCCCGCAATTTCCATGCCCCGCGCTCGACAATGCAAGAAGAGTGTGACGTAAGCAGGCTCAGGGCAATTGAAAAAATGGATTGCCCTGCCCCATCACAGGGCAAGGCAATCCATTTTTTCGATTGCCCTGCCCTAAAACCACCTACCTTTAGGGTAATCCATTATCATTTTTCCTTTTAGAAACTAATAGTTACAGAAAAATATTCTTTTTCAAGGTTTAAGGTTCTCTGAGGATTGCTCTACTTCCAGAGCACTTAGCCGTTCAGCTGAACCCCAGCCGACGATGGGATTTGTAATTTTTCCGCTGAAATTTCATCTATTATTAATTCTGAGCCATCTGCTGCTAAGAATATAACAGCTTCAATGCCACCAACATTGAATTGCTACCATCTGTCATCAGCAACAGGTTAACCTGCGCGAATTGCCATTGTAAGGGCTGAGTTCCCTCATCAGGCAAATGTGTCAATGGTGTCATTGTCGGCACCATCATCACATTTGCCTGACGGGGAAACTCAGCCCTGCGAATGGCAATTCGCGTCAGACCAATGCATGACCATCAACGGATGTGATGGATTCAGCGGTGGTGGCATTGAAAATTCCATTGACGTTGGTCACGACGAACACAAGCCAATCAATTACCTGTATTCGACGGAAATGTTTATAATCCCATCGTCAGTGGAGGGAAGAGGGGGGGTACTTCTGTTGTCCATCAAGAGTCAAGCTGCGCATCATGCGCAATTTCAGATTCAGGGCAGGATTATTTTGACCCTGGGTTACAACCACAAAAAAGGGTCGTTTCGATTGCTCTGCCGAGTGGGAGTATATGACACTGAATTTTTCTGTGACACGTCATGTGGCAGGGCAATCGGGGAGCTGCCCTCGGTTGGTTACAACCACTTTAATACACCATAACCACCCTTTACCACCCTTTTTAATTTCCATTTTTCTGTCTACAGCCTGCCAAGACTTTGGGCATTGTGATCTTCAAATTTCAAAACCAAATTTCAAAATGTTGTCCTTGATGACCCAGCAAATGCCTTCGATTTGGATTTTCATTGCTGCAATTGCTGCTACTTTTACTTTGCCAGTAATATCTGCATTTTCTATTTCAAGTGGAAGGCATCCATTAAGCTTATCGTCAAAAAATGTTGTTCTGGTGAGTTTTTCAATAACAGCTTCTCCTTTGCATAAGAATGAAAAGGTTCGCAACAGCTAATGTCTGGCCTCTTTTTTATCCACTTTAAAATTCCAGCATGGAAAGGCACAGTATGAAAGTGAAATGAGCAGAGGAGCATTCGTATCCTCTTGCTGTACCCTCGTATCAGCAACTTTGTTGTCAACTGCATCACTAGCAGACGAATCAACGCCGATAACACAAGTGCATCGAAATATTAGTGGTTGTAGAGTAGGTGCAAAGAACTGTGTGTCGACATTGAACATCAAGCAACTTGAATCATATAGTCCGCCGTGGACGTTTGAAGTCAGTCCAGATGAGGCATTTGCTCGTATTAAGGGCGTGCTGGCTGCCGACCCCACTTTCACTGTAACGGAGTTAGATGACGAATCATTGTATGTGAGGGCAAATGTACAACGCGTGTTTCAAGACCAAGATGAAGTGGAGTTTTTAGTGAGAGCCGACGACAAAGTGGTGGTGTTCAAATCAACTGAGAGGGAAGATAGCTCCATTTCAGACTTTGGGGCAAATAGAAAACGCATAGATTCAATTCGCAAAAGGGGGACAGTGTTTGATTTGATGGGGGGAGGTTTAACTGCTGATAGTTATGATGGTGGAGGTGCTGCTGCCAGAGGGAATGGGGCTCTTGGTCAACTTAAAGCCTTTTACGGTTTGCAGAGTGGACAGGGGTTTCAAGAGGTGTTTGAAGATGAGGATTGATATTATCAGCAAATTCTTCAACTGTGCAAAGGTGCCTATGATATTGCTGTCATATTACATTTCAACTGAATATGAGCAGCGACTGTTCATTGAAACATTCATCGTTTGATACTTTAAGGGAACCTTCACGCAAGATAAGTCTCTAGATTACTATCTACTTTTGTCATGATAGATGTATTTCATACTTAGCCATTAGTTTGAATCCAGCTGGACCTGTGGGGATCCTTTAATGAGTATCTCTTTGGCTGAAAACTAATTCCTTCTCTGCTTCCTTATTGCTTCAAAGGAGCTTGGATTTCGGGGTAACTCCGTGCTAAACTGTAGTTTCATTGCGAAAGCAGTACATTCTTTGGGACTTTCAAGGTGCTGCTGTCAAAACTAGGCCAGTATCTAATATTTGGACAAACCAACTGAAATTCAATCTAATCGATACAATCGATACACCAAATGCATAATCAGCTGCATAAAACACGATTCAAAATTGTTCAAATGAGGAGAGATTGGTGCCATTACTATTTCCAAATTGATTGCATACAAGGAAAGTTTAATCATTGAAAATTCTAGGATTTCTTAGCGCATAAAGTAGTACAGAACTCATTGAAAACAATTGTCATCACAATTATTTCTCAGTGTAAACTTCTTCAACTTCATCGTCGTCATCTGAATCGTCGTCATCTCCGGTGGCAGCTGCAGCTTTCTTACGAGCCTTTTGAAGCTCCTGCTTCTTCTTTTCAGCAGCAGAAAGCTCCCGGATACCTTCTTCTTCGCTCTCATCATCACTCTCTTCCTCTTCATCGCTGTCACTGTCATCCTCAATGTTGGCATTCATCATTTCCTCAAAGAGAGTGGGCTCATCATCAAGCTCAGCATCATCAGGATGGATTTTGTACTCTGGAAGGGTGGAAGCATCCAAAGTTGTGAGTTCCACGGAATCCTTGAAGTCAAAGCCGATGTAAGCATTGCTCATCACATGCAAATCAAATTCATACTGTCCCTTCCTGGGTGCTAAGAACTTGATTTTGTGCTCAACAACTTTGTTTGGGCTTGTCACTTTATCAATGCTGATGATTTTTCCCTCTTTCGTTCCGAGTGCCACCCACCAGGCCTCCCGTCTTGGGTAGGGAAATCTGGGAGCATGTACCAAGCCAGCCTTTTCGCCATCGTCGAGATTGTTACGAGTAATTGTGACAGATACTGTGCATAGATCTCCCTCATACACCTTATCGTCCTCATCATCGTCAACAAAAACTTTGCTCTCTACAGAAATGTCCGGCAGAATCTCACAGCATTTGAACACATCAAGCTTCTGCTCTGCTGAAAAGTCGGCAAGTCCTTTCTTTGAATCATTCGGGATTTTGATGTATTCTTTGATTGTTGATGCGGAGTTTTTCCCTTTAGAGCAGTGATGTACTTCGTTCGCGGTAAAATGTGGAAGCTGTAATAGCTCACTGTCTTTTAGCCACATCCCCTGAGCAACAAACTGGCCAAACCTAATGCAGTTCAATGCAGCATTAAGTGATTCTTGGTGTTTGCAGACAGATATCATTGCATCGATCAAACTGCTGGAGTATCTCAACATGTACTGTAAATCCTCCTTGGACGATTCAGATAAAACATCAGTTTGTCTAGTCAGATGAGCATGTATCAGGACATTCCCCTTCAAAACAACAGGATGCTGGAAATTTGGCTTCTGCATTTGAGACCGAACTTTTGTCAAAATTTTCGCAATTTCTTTCTTATCTGATTGAGACTTAGTCATATTTCGTTGGCGGAACTCAGCACTACCAGCGAGGACCTCAGGAAGAGTTTTCACCAGAGTATGTTCATTTAAATTGTGATGGAACCAAGCATAGGAATCATACATGACATCTTTTTCCCCGTACTTGGACGAATTTGAGTAGTACGACCAGACAGCAAAAGGAATAACACCAACCATTATGACAAGGTAAGTCAAAAGGACTAAGTTGCGATTGTCAGTATTGAGAAGGAATTCGGGAAGACCAATACTAACAGCAAGGCTTTGTTTTCCGTCAGGATTGCCGTATTTCTCATAGTTCTCCTTAGCGACAGGGTCAACAAGGGCTTCGTACGCTTTCGCGACCATCATGAAAGTAGCCTCTGCGGCGGGGTTGTTAGGATTTTTGTCAGGGTGGTATTTCAAACTCATTTTCTTATAAGCCTTCTTGATTTCTTTGAGGTCAGCACCAGAGTCAATCTCAAGAATGGAAAAAGGGTCGAACGAGTTGACTTCTCCATCAGATTGGACCTGCGCAAGCAAAAATAAGATTTTAGGGTAATTTGGGGCATGTGGTGGAGTGCAATAGAATTATTTTCCTACTCACTGACAAAAAAAGCCAGAGGAATAGGGCTGAGAGCAAAGCAGTCAGAACGAAGTTGACCACGAATCCCGTCGAGTTCAATGTCTTCAAGCCCTTGCTCGATTTCTTCAAATCGGCAGCTTTCTTTTTCTCCGCAGTAGTGCGGGAAATTGCCCCGATGTCTTCATCACTAGAAAACAAAGCCTTTCGTACTTTTGACAGGATGGAATACCATGCTAAAAGAGGGGAGTTGTCGTGGATGTACAAAGGATGATGAGAACAACGGAAACTCAATGCTTGAACGCCTATTCGAAGGAGCCAGAGATGCAGATGAATCTCAAAGGGAAAAAGAAACTACTCACATGGTACAATGTAAAAGATGATCGAACTCAAGGCAAAGAAGTAAAACGCAGAATCGTCGTATTGCAACATCTTGTCCGATATCTACGCCACCGATGGCTATTATTTCGTTGTCTCTTTGACGTCAATTCAGGAGATTCTCGGGTTAGCTTTGGTTAGCTCAGGGGAGCGGTTACTACTAGCTTTTGTAGAAAGTGGTAATTGGTAATGGCTGGGTGATCGATATTATCACGCTGTCGTGCATCGCCTCTAGCGAGGGTTGACAGACAGACAAAAAAAACCTTAGTTTTTTTTTTGGTCTGTCTGTCACTGGCCGTAGTGGTGATGCACGACAGCGTGGATAGTACCTATTACACAATACTTAGGAGTATGGTACTACTTACAATACCATACAATAATATTAGTAAGTAGTAATAAAAAATGGCTACTGAACCTTACTGAACCTTACTGAACAATTACTCCTATCTGGAGAACTGACACAGGCCTGTCCGTGAAAATGATACTATACTATCAGTGGAATCTGTCACGGCGGTGGCGTTCCCTGTAGAAATACGTAAAATATACTAGTTCCTGAT
>JALLOT010001311.1:0-15432 GCA_036939595.1 Thalassiosira livingstoniorum | reverse complement strand
CAACAAGTTTTCAGAACATTCATCAATCTTCAAAAGTTTGAAAAGCTGGAGTTTTTATGAAACTTCTACTTATGAAACTTGAAGGCCTTAATCCAGACTGCGAAGCTTAGCAACGGCGCAGTAGACTTGGGCTGAGCTGGGACAGCCCAGGCAGACAATCCAACCCCCCAGAAAGAACAAAGGGAGCACGGAAAACACTCCATTGTTGCGCAAAGGAAGTTGCTTGGTCGGTCATATCAAGCAATGCATCGTCAAGCCCATCTGAGCCTTAGTGAGGGCTCATTGACCTAGAGAGGCGTGCGTGTGCTGCTAAAATTGGATTGTGATTATTTTACAATCCTATTTAAGTAAGTATGCACACGAGCACGTGCGAGGACAACAACAGCCATTTGCCTTATATTGGAGGAGTTGAGCCATCCCCAACCTCCTACTCCCATCCACTGTGACAATGCCATGGTGACTACCATCGCCAACAACACAGTCAAATGTCAGCAGGCACCATCAATGGAAACGAGATACTTTTGGTTAGCCAACCAGGTGGCCCTGGGGCATTTTGATGTCCAGTATCACCCAGGCCAAGAAAACCTGACCAACTATCCCAGCAAACATCATGGTGCTCATCACCACTTGAGCGTGTGCCCATACTATGTACATACCAAGGACTCCCCACGCTACTTACAGCGTGCACTCACACCAAGTGATCTGCAAGGGTGTGTTGAATACTCCCTGGTGGCTACTTACGTAGCTCATCATTACCAACAGTAGACAGATCACTCACCTATAGTCCACTTGTAGTAGCTCCTCCAGCAGTAGCTGCCTAGTTAGTCCTCATAATTACTAATAACACAAGTTAGCAGCGTACTGGCCCAAGAGCCGGTCTCAACAGTTGTTATTAGCAATTATGAGGCAGTTGAGATGCTATGAGCGCACTACATGAGGCAAGTTGTCTGTCTGTTGTTGGTAAAGGTGCACTGTGTATGTGGCCACCAGGGAGCACCCAACATTCCATTTTCAATACTTGTGGAAGCAAGGTTGGAGGTGAACATGAATCCAAAATCAATTACCAAATTTAATCAGGCCATCACTTCCGTTTTCCAATTTTCTAGTTTGTAATGAAGCCATTATAATTGGCTATAAAAAAGTCAAAAGTAGGAAGCGTCTCATCTTGTCTCTACTAGCAATGTTCTTCTAACATTGAAAAAAAAAGAAAACACAGTGTATAATATGTAATTCCTCAAGTCAAAAGTTATGAAAAAATAAAAAGGCAACAATCTATTATTATGTGGAGGAAAACAGAGAAATAAAATTTGATAAAAACGGAAGTGGGCTGAAATCAAAAGAAAAGTGCAGACACTTTTTCATGCCACATGATGCTAATGACTGATACCTGGTGTAATCAGTGAGAAGCGAGAAGCATGTAGTAGTTGTGTGATCAGTCTGGGAAAGCCTTGAAGCGAACTGTTTTCCGATCAAGTGACATTGCAACAGAAGCTGCTGCGTTAGTAAGTACTTCCGCAATCACCTGCGAATTCATTCTCTACAACATTGTCATTCAAATCTTCGAAAAAGAGCAGTAATGACCAAGGATTACTATATCATAAAACAATAAAATAGATTCGACAGATTTGGAGCAAAGTGTCTGATGGGGTGTTTTAATGGACAATTACTAGGTTAAGAGATGAAAATGTTAGAGTGACTAATATTTACAACCAAATGATGGATACCATATCATTGATTTGAGAGATCTTGGCGAGTCATCATCAAATCTGGAATCCAACCCAAGAATCATAGCAATCATATCGTGTGATTGGTCGCTTAGTTCTTGCATCCAGGGCATCCAGGCTCACTTCCAGCCTTGGGGTTGGCCTCCCTCTCCTCAGCATCGGCCTTCTCCGCCATCATGGTCTGGAAGTTGGCATCTCCCCTGATAGGATCCTTGTATCGTGGTTCCCCCGGGTAAATACCGGAAGCATCGCAGGAGTTTCCCTTGTAAGTCTCGAAGGGGTTGAAGTTTCTGGTGGAGCGGGGTTGGCTGGGGTCCCACTTGGCGTAGACGTCCTTCTTGGAGTCTTGGTCCCAGAGTTTGTCGTCGTATTCGCCGTATTCGAAGTTGAGTTTGGTGGGCATGCGCATGTTGGTGGCGGGCACGAAGGCGGTGGCGGAGGCCACGAGGGCGAGGGCGGCGATTTTGGTCAACTAAAGATAGTGGAAAAGAATACGATGGTGTGTACGGAGTGGGTGGCGATGGTCGAGATGATCGAGTTGTGGGTTGGTTGAGTGATGAGGAGAAGGTGGAGACGATCGAAGTCGGAACAGAAAACAAAAAACAAACGCGAGAAAGTTAGATTTGGAACTCGTAATGTCAGAGTAAGAGGAAACCGTCTCGAACTGCCACGCAAATAAACAGAACTTCTTCGGTTCACCCTGCAAATCGATGGATGCTAGTGGGGGCTTCCATTCTATCCAACCACAGGTGGGCTCTCGTCACTCTCTGCCTCTCTTGTCACGTCAGTCACACAGAAATTATTCAAAAGAAACACAGAGACACTGCCAGTTTCCGTCCATCGCTTTTCGTCTCACACAGAAGCTAGCCACTCAATCCCATCTCGCAAAGAGCGCTCATGGACGCCGAATTTTCACATGGAATGGGAAAAAATACCCAGAAAACCAAGGGCACCAAATGAACCGAAAGTAGAACAACCACCCGAATAGATACCGAGGTGAAAGCAGTAGAAAAGTAACGGGTGATATGCTTGCCATTTTAAAATCTGGTGTAATTGAAATTTATGAGCTTAAAGTCGCAAGAGCGAGATTGTTGCAAGGGCCGGCGATTTTTATTGCACAAGATTTATTTGCGAGGAACAGGATCAATATTATTTGCCAATCAAAAGAGAGAGATGATGCCGAAACTTGCGAGAGCTGCCAAAGAAAGAGAGGAGATTGGAATAGGTGACACCTTTCTTTGGAGCATAGGATCTTTCAATGAACAGCGGAATTGGTTGTCGGTTCACCACTTTGGTTTTGCGTGCGTATGAGGTGTGTCCTCACAAAACAACATGATTTTGAATGACGATCGATGATGTGCGTGGAGATTGGTGGAGAGAGATTTTGGCTACAATATTGTATTGTACAATACAATACCATATGGTACTATGGTACTATTTCCCTTATTATTATTTCCTCACTCGGGACACGTCTGACACGCATTCGTCTGAATCCGATGTTGGATTCTTATGGGTATAAGGGAAAGGATAAATAGTTATTCAAAAATTGCCCATCAAACCTACAGTTTGAGAAAAAAGGAAGAAGTGAAATTGACCATTCCTATGTAGAAAATTTATATATTTTAAATTTTTAACTTAGAAAAATCTTAAGCCCTCATCAAGGCCATATAGAATTATTATATGCTCTCATGCTGGCCTCAGGATGACATAATCTAGAACAAGCTTATGGCCTCATGACAGCATAATCTAGAAAAAAATAATATGCTTCAAAAAGGTAATGGTATAATTATGGACAATCTATTGACTCTCTCACTCCAGTCTGAATCCCTGTATTTGACAATATCTTGACTAACTCACTCCAGGATGATTGATGATACTTGTCTTGAATAACTTACTGTCTGGATTTACCTAAGGGTCAAACACACAACCAATCATATGAGTAATATGAGGCCTAATTGTTCTACCCACTGAGCTAAGTGGCTGGCTTAAGCCTACAACCCATCAAATATTGAAGATAGCATATCCTAACAAAGCTTGGAACACCTTTCCAAACCTAATAATTGGTATGCACAAATTTTACCCTAAAAAATAGAATGGTGCAATTTTAAACCTAAAACAATTTTTCTTCATAATTTTATTGGTAGTTATCAATCCAAAATCTAATTAAATTGACACTGGAACTTGACTCTGATCTACTGGTACCAGACTATTTCATACTAATTCAATTGGTACATTTGATGCTGTACACTAACAAAGGGCATACTTATGTACTATAATGCCTACTTATACTGTATCACAATAAATATTTCTCTAGATTTATAGCTGGGTAGTTAAGTAAGTGAGTAGAAAAAGTATCAGGTCTGTAATTTGATTTTCATTGGTTGGCCTTTTATTATAAATTCCATATTTCACTCATGCTCAAGAATTGAGTGATAATCAAAGTCAGATATAAGAAAAATTATATGGTCTTTATAGCATCATAATTCATTACATGCAACTTTTTGGTATATGACAGCAACTTTAGTTTCACCTATTAAGCATTATTCTGAATAAGCCTCTGTTTACTTGACTGTAGGAACAGCAGCACTGAAGAGAAGGTTTAAGACAAGACATTTATCATGAATGATTTGTATTTTGTTTCTAATTGTAGCATGATAATATTATTAAAAATATCAAGCATAATAATTGGCCACCACCATAGATAATATAAATGGAAAATTGAAAAATTGCTATTGAATATTATGGAATTCATGAAGAATTGAAAACTTACTCCAATTGCAAGGACTTCTGATTTATTTGAACCCATAACTGTTGTAGAATTCTTTCTGCCAAAGACTTTTCATTAGTTTAGTATAATATACAGTAGAATTATATATGTTGTATGTAAACTCAACAAGACCAATATTTAAAAGGATAAGACTTCACCTGAAGTAGTGATTTGAGGTATCATTATTCTTTTATGAAAAATTATTGGAATTTCAATTCTAGGGACCAAAGTTTGACCTAGAGATGTTGCTTCTTTGGGCAAACATTATTTGGTGGGTCTTAACTCTCCAAGGAGATGCACAAAGTGTGTATGGCATCATTCATGTTACAATCTTTTTTTGCTCTATCTAGAACTAAAATGAAACTCAAAAGAAATATTTGTAGCCACTGTGGGATACCAATAACTCTTGTTATACACATTCTTATTCCATGAACTCAATTTCACTACAATATATTTATATCTTGCTTTATTCTCTTCAAATACTCCTATAACCTGGAGAGGATACACTCTTGTTTACTTTTCTTGAGTACATTCCTCTTTGACTATTGAAGCAGTGGCAGAATCCTGCCTACTACTCAAATCTCTTGTACCTAGAATGACTACTTTGATGCCACTAACAGACATAATATTACATAGGCACATACCTTTCCTCAAGAAAAAATGACTAAATTTTGCTTCCACATGTCAAATTTTTTCAAACAAATTATTGATGCACAAGTGTTCACCAAGAGGAGAAAGATAACAGACAATGCCCATGGGTCAATCCTAATGCCCACATATGTTTTCTGCACTCTAAATTTTGTAGTGTAATTAGATAGAAAATTATAACTGATACACTTGTTGACATACCAACATTTCATGAAAGTATTCTACATGATATAGGATAAAGTCTTTAAACAATATGAACATCAAATGATTTCTTTATAAAAGGTATATTCAGAAAAAAAATGACACAGGCTGTGCTAAAAGAATTTATTTATATTCCTACTGAGAAATCTTGGTCTAAAACAAAATCACTTGGATATAGCCCATGGATGGAACATGTAATTATTCTGATTTAGTTTCCATATTTTTACTTCCCATGATGCAATTTCAATCATCTTTTGCTGGTCATCTAGTCTTAAGATATAAGTTTCTTTACAAATCTAAATAATTTATCGAAACAAGTTTTTTAAGCAACTTGCTATCTGTGATTTCCCACATGTCCAAATACAAGTAACTTCTAACTTTGGTAACAGATAACTACTTTTGTTAAAAAGCTCCACCAGTTCTAGATGAACCCACCCTGTATGACCTGCTAAATCCATTAGCACTCTTGCCAGATATAACACAAAATCAAACAAATTAGTCACAATATTAACACCTCATTATCATCTTGCACAATAACAATAGTATTTCAATTGATCCTATCAACCATGGTAATCTAAAAATGATCCAGGTGTCATGCTTTTAATTATGACTGATGCTAATGTAATCACCTGTAAGCAAGCATGCATTACTTGGTTCAAACAAAGAATTGACTCCAAAAATGGAGAGAATTAGAATAAATCAGTGGTAAATTTGTTATTAAATGCCATATACATGAGATATAAAATAAAAAATGTCATTATTTTTTATAATATCTAATTATTTTTTGTATTACTGTGTATATACTAGTTGAAAATATGTCTGTATCATGTCAATTTGCAACAAGGCCCATCAAAACAGAAGTTATAAGTGTTTTGGAAATCCCCAAAGTCCATGAACCTATAATGGATTTCCTTTGTATTTTATCTACTGGGGCTATCTAATTAATAAATAATACCAAAGAAAATATTGACATCTTGATTATGATGAATCCATATAAAAATTTTCAGTGCACATGCAATAATTCCTGAACTCTTGTACTAGCTATGTATATTATGACAGACAGTTACATATTGTTAGAAAGAAAAGGATGTTTACTGTGACAAAAGGCGCATTCATATCAACCTATGAAACAATCTGCACAAAAAGAAAAAATTGTATGGATGAATCCCATGTCTGTAGCATGTGCTTATTACCAGATTATTTATCATTTTTAGGAGCTCACAGGGGTGAGAACTGACTTAGCATAATTTTGCTTCCCATGGAAAAGTTTGGATTCTTTTTGCTGATCATAAAGTACTGAATTACAAGTCCTTAAAATTGACATGAAATGAACTGACTTGCCTTCTTCCTCAACTTGATTAGATGGTATAATTTCTTATTGAGCTGTTTTAATTATGATATCCATCATTTGTATAAATCTCATGGTCATTTCCAAGGGACTACACTGAGAATGAATATTAATAATCAATTGATTTGAATGCAGAGAATGTAGTACAGTGTTCAACATGTCAAGTCTCAACTATTCAAGCATTTTTTAACAGCTTAAACCCTTCTTCATCAAAATTATTTTCAAAAAATATATATTGTTAATTTTTATTTGACATTCTTTGACAAGAGGGCTTGATCGGAAATGGAATACTTCTGTGTCCTCTTTTACCTACAATACCTAGATTAACATGTCTGCTTTGAACAATAGTTTACATCTTATAAGTTTGAATATTTTGCTTGTTCTTGGTCTTGTATATCATGGTCATCTCAGTATCACAGTTACTAATTCATGTTATATTTTTTAATAATAATGTAAATATTTTTTTCGTTTGTCTGAACATTCTTGTGAGATAGTACAAAATTTTATTTGAAATTCATGCATATATTATTTTTGAAGAGCCTTTGTACATATATACAATTGAAAGGAGTAGAAAATAGAATAAGTAGTGAAAAATATTTGTCTAATTTTGAAACATATACCAGAAATATGAACAAATTGAAATTGAGACTGATTTTTTTAAGTGAATATTTTTAGATAAACCAAGAAAAGGCATAAAAATTTAGCAAGAATGAAATTTTCTTGTCTATATATTTTGATGTCAAGAGTCCTCCACAACACTATGAGAAAAAATACAATCTATTACTTTCTAGTTTTTTTGATTTCTAGTCAGTAATCAGCTCATAATAGGATTATATGTGTTTTCAAAAATTGAATTCAAGTTCCAATTTGTTTGATGAAAATTCAAAACTTTTTCATTAAGAATTGAACAATAATTTGCCCACTTTGTAAGATGGTACGGGTCATGGATCCAGTCTCTTTGCACTCTATTTTGAACAGAAGTCATCTTTGCATTTGATAAACAATTGTATTGCTGTATAATCTGTTTAAGACTTTTTGTAGGCTCTCTGAAGTTGACACCAGAAATGTATTTTTTAGTATCCCATTAAAAATTCTTCTATTGCATATCCAATAAAATTAATTGTGTTGGAGACATTTTGAGTTCTTACTCAGGGTCTTGGGTTTACGATGGCATATGGCAACGGACATTTATTTGGGACGCATTGAATGGTGATTTTCCTGATCCAAAGATCATTAAATCCTAAGAAATTTTTCCCTTGATGAAAGCGATTAGCGCCATCAGAGGCCATCAGACGGAAAAATGAGAGCGGATCTTAGATCCTCTCTCTTATTTTCATAAAACTGGCTATTATTTGATATTGTTTTTCCACAAAATGAAGGCCTTTTTTGTACCAATTCCTATTCCTGTGTTTACAGATGACTAACGATACTACCATGACCATGGTGTCCACCAATGGACCTCCCCGTCATGTCCAATATTATGTAAAAAAAATTAGGAGTGGCTTATGAACTTTGCTTCAAATATCTTTTGACTAAATTATGCCTCTAAGGCCACCATGTCCTAAATGGTGTCAATTGGCCAACTGAAACCCAAGAATGAAATAGTTAGAGTATGGGATCAGCTAGTTTCATCCTCCAATCATGGTTTCCATTATGGGCTTGTTGCTGTCTGACTTTGACTGGACCAAGTGTACTAGTTGTTAGCTGTGGTCAAATCTCATTTTTGGTTGTGCTGGTGCTGATGTCAATGATGTCTTCATGACAAATATTCAACATTTTTTGCCATTGTGAAAAATTTGATTTTTAACCATCATTTTGGTGGTGAAGACAGGCTGGTGGAACAATGATGGCATACTAAATCTTTGGAGAGATAGGGTATAGAGATGACAAGAGAGTTCAAATTGGATACTGAGAAAATTGTAGGACAACCACATATCTTTTCAAGCCATGAAAAACTCAAATTAGCTAATTTTATGTAAGACAAAGGGAAATATTGTGGGTGTGATGTTATTAGAGTAGAATGCACCATATAACAAGGAGTACCATGCCATGTTTACTCTTTTTCTTTTACATAGAATTGACTAATGGCTCTTTCTTTTTGTCCCACAAAAAATTGTCAATCTTTTAGTACCAGCAGCTCCTATTGCTGGCTCTATGGGTGATGTCTGACAGCTCCCCCACCATGGGATTGGCTGACGGACCTCTCCACCATGACAGAAGCTGTCTTGAAAACTGGCACCTTACTGGCTAATTTGACAAGGTCTTGACAAATAGTCATTGACCTTATCAACTCTCTATGGACTATGTACCATTAATGGCAACAATTGGCCTAGTATTAGACTTGTATTTTTTCATTGTCAAATACTGTCTATTGCCACTGTTTCCTGACCAGGGGGTCCAAAACAAACAAGAAGCTGACCATATCCAACCAAACCAAGCCCATTGTATGTCAGATACGGTTGGCACTTGATGTCTATTGGGTTGGAAGTGGGTGCAGAGGCACCCCCTTTCTGCACCATAAGATATTGTCACCACCATGGCTGTGATGCTGTTTTTACCTGCCATTTAGGTGATGAAGCTGTGGAGACACCCCTAGGGTGTCGCACATCATTGGAAAGGTCTTTTGGCAAAGAAGCCTATGTTCACACTCAGGAATTTTTTGGTCAAGAATTGACCCTAATCTCGCCTAAAGTTTCAATGTGTCAATTTTATATAGTAGGACAGAGAGAGTATTTAATTTTCTCTTATTCTTTTATTGTACCATACAATATTGTATTTTTTGTCCGTGATTGTATGATGTATGTATTGTATTATTTATTGTAAAGGTACCATAACATTGTACCATAAGTAGGTATGTATGTACTATATATGCTATCTAACATAATATATCCCAATATAATAATACAGGTATTGTACCTAAGTATTGTAGGAGTACTAGCCATGCATGAGGTACGATGCTTGGCGGGCGTCTCGGTGACGCACGTCCGGCCGACGGGCGCACACTGAGGAAGGCAGAGGTTTTTGAGCTGGTGGATTTCTTAATTATCTTGATCTTAATTAGATCTTGAGTTTTAAACTTAAAAGATCCTACATAAGATCTTCTACTATTCCTACCGTACCTTAATATGCAATTTAATACAGCCGAAGAAATTTTTAAATTTTTTGAGCGGTCCAGCTCAAAAACCTCTGGGTTCTGGGCTGACGTCTGACCCGTGCAACCCAAAACACTTCAAGTCCATCAATCTCAAAACTCAATCATTTGTTCTTTTTCATCATCATTCAACAACCACCTCCATCTTTGCCTTCACAATCCCACCCTCATCGCCATGACCGGCACCGACGAAACTTGCCCCGCCGATGCAACCATCACACCTCCTTCTCTTCGCCGCGTCAGCGCCGACGATGCCTTCAAGTTCCCTGTCGTCTCCCAGTCACAGACACAGTCTTTGGAATGTGATGATGGATCAAATTCTGAATCGAATTCTGCTGGAGATGGGAATGCTACCTCCGCCACCGCCGTTGACAATTCCTTCTGGTGCGAAATCAACGGTGAAGATCTTCTGTGTATTGACAACTTGCATCTTCCTGCCGGGTCCGTCTTCTGTCCCAGCTTCTCCTCCAATTCGAAATTCGCAATTCTTCCATGAGTGTCCAAATGGTCAAATATGGAATCAATAGCACCGACGTTGCGAAAGAGGCTTCGAATATGGTATTAACGGATGGCAACTTTGCCACCATTGTTGCAGCACTTGACCGTTGTCCTCATCCTTGCGATTGATCTGGGCTCAGACATAGTTCCATCATTGGGATTTGGAGCAGAAAAGTCAGAAGGATTGGGAGCAGGAAAGGCAGAAGTCGTATTTCATTGTTTTGATCGAGGGTGGCTGGAAATGTGGACAGCATTTGGATGCGGATGACCTATTGTACCGGACTGCAATCACCTTCAATCATTATTGGTCAAATTAGTGATGTGCTGATTTGGTTTTCAAACAAGCTGATCTATGTGGGCATCGCAACAGAACTGTCGTTAGTGTTCCTTATTAGCTACGTTCCGATACTGAAAACGTTTTTTGGAACACACCCGTGAGTTGCATAAAGGGATCAAACCTTTTCCTGTATTATGAATTTGCCTACTCACAGGGCGAATGCATCGTTCCAACCTTAGGCTGTACCAGTGGCATTATTTGCTATCTGTCCCTTTTGCTATTGCAATCATTGTTGGTGACGAATTGCGAAGATTCTTTGTAAAAAGGAAGTAAAGTTTGTCTTGCGTTGGTTAACTTGGTAGTTTTGTTTGGACTATTGACTATGAGTTGGCACGCAGAAATAATAAATTTCATCGTCCGTTAGGATTCAATATTGAAGGAAAGGGAGCATTGACACAATTATATTGTATCAGATGAGCAATAAGTGAACTCTTTATGGGGCTCACTTCTCATTCTTATGATGTATGATGTGTTACTACTTTGATGTGCATGAAAACAGAGTGCGAGGAATAGAAAAGGAATATTGGAAGTGTCACCTAACAATAGATTAATTATTAATTTGATAACAATTTGTGTGCAAGTTTTATTCGCGTGTACTACCCTTAACATACCATAATTCAGAACACTTAGCAAGTCTATCTTATAACTTTCTGTTTTGAAGTCCCAACGCCATTCATTCACCCTTCCTTCGCCATTTTCTCCGCCCTCACCAAAGCAATTCTCGCCGCATTCTTACACCCATCATAAACCCCAATCTCATTACTCTTCTCAATCAAATCATTCATCACACACAACAAGTCTGTCTCCAAAAACAACTTGACATACTTGACTGCCAATGGAACTTCACGCACTTCCAATGTCCCATCTCCCAATTTGGAGGCGCGGAGTGCCGAGTACGCTTCGTGATTGCCCACACGGCGTATCATGAGTTTGGGGATGGAGTAGAAGGCGAGTTTGGAAGGTTTGCAGTCCAGGACGTTGGCAATGTTGCAGAGGATGTCGGTGGTGGCTACTGCTGTGAAGTAGTCCTCGTAGGTGAACTGAGTGGTTGGAAGAGAGGCGGGTGCAAAATGTGAAACAAATTGTTTTGATTGTCCATGCCATTTCAAAAAATAATATCATTAATGTTCTCACCAAAATAACATTCTTATCAGGATCCTCCGTTAACATCCTCTCCCTAAAACATTTCACCCCCTTCATATCCACCACCGTATCATACTCCATCCCTCCCTTCTCCAAAGCCTCCACAAACATCTTCTTCATATGCACGTGATCCCCTGCATTCAAAAACTACTGCACCCTCCCCTCCTTCACCAAATCCTTAAACGCCCTAACCATCTGCACAATAAACTTCCTCTGCACTCCCACTCCCCCCACAGGAGTAATAATCCTCAACGGCTTCTTCCACTTACGTCTTGCCTTCCTCTCACACGCCGCAGGAATCCCCTCCACCAAATCCCTCAAAATGCAATGCGCCCCGCCAACCCCAACATCTCCTCCAGCACACCCATCTTCAAAACCCTAACCAAACAAAACAAACGTCTCTGTACCTCCCTGGACTCACCTCCGACGCCAATCTCGACCCCTTGGAATATGACTTATCCATATCCTTAATCATCTTCGGTTCCTCCGACTCAATATTCAAAAAGTCATGAAACCACGTCTCCCTCCCCAACCCCATTCGATTATTATTCCCACCCATCTTAAACCACGTCTGCCTCTGCGACTCCCTCGCCTCCGTTCCACCTTCACTCTCGTTCTCTTTGCCCAAATCCGTGGAGCCCAGTCCCCAAGAAGTGGCAGCGTAGGCTATGCGATGGTGACCGAATCCCATTCGAATCGTTCCTACGACGATCGGCGGCAAATCATCCTCCGCGCTCGCGTTGGCACTTTCCTCTCCGTCCTTGGCACGATACGTAACCTTCAATCCCGTAACCTTATCACTCTCCACCGCCTTCAACGTATACCCCTTATACCTCCCATCCTCCCCCTTCTCCTTGAACGCCCTCCTCTCCCCCACATTGAACCGATTCAACAACCAACTCTTCAACGCACTCCCGGCACTGGGACCGTCCGCCTCTCCCACGAATTCATCGACGCTGATGGAATTATTGGCGATCATGTCCGCGTACAGTGCGGGAGCGCGGAGGAGGAGGAGGCGGTAGATGGCATAGAGGAAGAGGAGGAGGGAGGAGAGGGTGAGGAGGAAGATGGACCAGGGTTGGAGCATGGTGGTGGGGGTTAGGTGGCCGGTGAGGGAGAGGAGGAGGGGGGGGAGGATGGCGAGGAGGGGGATGAGTAGGGTGCTGGTGGCTGTGGCCATGGTGGAGGCAAATAGAGGCAGGATTATCTCGTGATTGTTACGAGAATTTTGTGAACAAAAAATACAACAATGAATGAAGGCATCAAAAAATAAAAGAAAGCAAAAGCCAGGCAAAAGCACTGAAAAGCACAGGAAAAGCAGGCAAAAGTTGATTTTTGATTTTTGAGAAAGAGCAAAAAAAGATTTTTCATTTTTTGGAAAATTCCTGGATTTCAAAAATTCAAAAAGAATCTTTCGAAAAATACTCCCTTCTCTGCAACGCTTTCCATTTGGAATTGCCAAAATGCTAGTTTTTCAATCAGGATCAGATGAAGCCTAAATCAGAATTTGTATGATTTTTTTTGCCACAGTTGTTGGTAAGTATCTTGTCAACCCTTTCATTTTTGTTGACATCACAAGTGATAAAAATATCAGCAAAAATCATTTGACTAAAAGAAAATGCATGGATCCAAGAATAAATGAATCCAAGATCCAGGATCCAAAGTTATCAAAGTTTACAGCAGGGCAACCACTAACAACAAAACATAAGCATAAGCTATCTAGGTAGAGCACCCTGTTTTTTTAAATGCTTTGGTAAAATTGGGATTAACTAAATTAATTTTTTTACATTCAGAAGCAGTGCTAGCATTATATCTAATTAACTTATTATTGCAAAATTTGGAAGCAACTCCATCCACTGCTTTGGAAGCCATTATTGGTGAGATATTTTCAATCCATTATTTGGCTTCAGAGGCTGCATTTATTGATTCAAAAAATAAAAAAACTCTTCATTGAATGCAAGAGAGCTAAAATGAGGAAAAATAGATTTCTGCATTATGTAAGTAGTGATGATATTAAAAAATTATTGGTCATTGAACAGAATATACCGTTTGGATTTGAAATTCAATCGTTCAATATTTCTGTTGATTGAATGATTGGTAGTAATGTATCATTACCGATTTTGTCAACAAGGCAACATAGGTTTTCAAAGTGGCAGAAAAATTTAATTGAGTACCATGTGGCAATGAAATCAACAAATCTGATGAATCCAGCACTTTTGAATCATATTTTCGTGCTTGTTAGTCTGGATTTTACCATGACAAATTAATAGCTCCAATCTAGATAATTAATGTTTTGTTAGTGGCTGCCCAGGAAAAAATCAAAATTACCACAAACTGATTTTTGAATAGATCCAAAATACATTTTTGAAACTTGAAATTTTATTTTTGATCTAAATTGAAATGATAATCAAACAAATGGTCTTGTTTTTACTCCAAAACCTGATCAATCTTGTTGAAAATAAAAATAAGTCTTCCATCAATGTGTCCCTGTTGTAGCTAGAGTGTTGTGTACTGAGTACTAAGTGTTATTGCTGTAAGAAAAATTGTCATCAATGAAATAAGTAACTGTTGGTGAAGATTTCCAACTGCAGTTACAATTTAAAAAAGTTCAACATGCAACTATAATCACAAACAAGTAATTGAATCCATTTTCCATCAAGATCAAGCTCAAGGTTCAAATGAAAAAAAACTCCTTTTAATTTGAACCTTGCAATGGAATGAGCCATGTGCACAAACCATTCATCCAATCACAATCATTTGGATCTAAGCATGTGATTAACTGTCATTGCAATTGAATTAATACTCCTTTTAATTGTCATTTCTCAATCAAATTCTCCATGGTATTTGATTACATTCTCACCATTGTATATTGTATTTAATTGAAAAAGAAATGATCAGATATAGGATCCAAAAATGACACTTGTTGATCAGCGAGTTTTTTCAATCCATGAATGAGATGGATGTAACAATTCAAAATGAGCATTTCAAAGGTCAAACAACAATGAGGTAATGTAAGTATGGTAGTGTACTTATGGTAGTGTACTTATTAGTGTACCAATGGTTTGAAAAGTTTGGACTTCATTTTATGCCATCTCTGCTAAGCATGATCTGCGAAATGATAAATGGATAACATCTACCAAGAACTCTTGTTAAAGGGTTTAACCTTTCTTATCTTCAATTTCATTACATTTGAGTACTTGCATTTGTTTAAAATCACATGAACAAATCGCTCATCACAATGTTTATACCAATGGACTCATTGTAATGAGAACCCCATTGTGTTGTGGCTCCAGTGCAAAGAAGCAAAGGCTTTGCCTGACCTCTTTCCTTTTGGACTTGAAGAAGTTTCTTCTTTTGATAACCAGAATGCATAACACTTGAAGTGATTGTGTGCATTTTGCAAAGAGTTGACCAAAGTCTATTAAAACACAAAAAGCTATCAACAAAACTTTAGTGACAATAAAATCAAGCAAAATTATAATACAATTGTTTCCCTTACTCTTTATTTTCTTCATCAAGAAATCTAATGGAATAAAGCACTGACAGCTGGCCACTGTGTCCATCTCACTTGCTTTTTCCAATGTTTGTGTTGTGCTTGAAACAATACAGAACTTT
>JALLOT010001310.1:2527-15449 GCA_036939595.1 Thalassiosira livingstoniorum | reverse complement strand
AAATATTTCTTTTGGGCAATGAAAAATCTGCAATCAGAAATGCAAAGTTTTTCTGAGAATAATCAAAGTGCCAAATTTTAATAATTATCAGTATGTTTAAGGGAGAATACAGTTAGAAAAGTGAAATATTATATTGAGCAGGTGGGACTACAGAGAGGGATGTGTGTATGTGGAAATAAAAACTTAAAAAATAATTTTAATAAATAGGAAAGGTAGCTTGATACCAACAATTGTGAAATTCTGTCCCAATTGGTACTGAAACATTGGTACTGAATAATGAATATTATGACTAGCATCCACATCATCAGATCTTACCATCATTATTTCTTATCATTCAATTTAGTGTCTCCAAGGATCAGTTGATGCTAGTTTCAAGGTATGCATTGTACACACTATTATGAAAGAAGACAAAAAACAATATCTGATGATATTATTTCAATTTTCAGCGGCTTCATTGTGTCTGGTATCTACCACATTAAAATTCTTGGATAGTGAATCAAGTTTTGTGTCTCTATACTTTCCATGCCAAAAACTCTCCTGGTACTGAAGGTACATCCTGTCAAATACAAACAGTTTCTCCCCAACAGACAACTCTATTTTGCATGACTGCTGATGAGGATGTATTGTGATGAAATTTTAATTGAAGCTCTTCACACCACCCTCTAAAAAACTCTTTGCACCAATGACCAGTGGGCATCAAAATGTTTCAATTTTAAAGTTAAAGCCCCACAGTCCCTGTAAGAGTAAGAAAAATAATCTTGAAGAACACGTTATATAATGCAGAAAAAGACAAGGAAAATGAATATGAAGATGAAGATATCTGAAATAGTATTTCTCTCTTTGATGTTTAGATGATGATTGGTCCTTCAGTAAATCCATCATAATAGACATATGTATAATTGAAGAGTTATTACCTTACTCATCATGAGATCTATTACATGGATTTGATGATTTGACCCATGTTTTGCAGGTTCTACCAGGTTTTCAATTCTTTTAAACTGAAAAAAAAACACCAACCCTGGGAATAATTATCTATTGTAACAATTGGTAAATATTTACAATTAAAACGTCCTCATATGACCTTAAAATTTAAATATGAACTTGTTAGTCAGGGTATCATTGGACCAACACATCTCACAAAAACGCAAATCACATGAAAATATTATGATCTGCTTCAAACATCCCATCACCATGTTATAAATAAGAACATTTTTGAAAGTTGCTTTTGACACCTGAGACATTTGTAAGAAATTAAAATCTTCTTTTCATTTTTGTTTACCAGATAGAGTGGAGTCTTGATAATAATGAATGTTTGTTTCTTGTCACAGGGGATTATTCTAGCTTTGTATTTGCAAAATCATGTCAAAAAATTGAATCCAATGGGAAAAGAGGGTTTCAACTTCTTACTATTGTCAATTGCAAGACTTTGTTCAGGTGAAAAACAAGTTAAGTTTCATTGCAATCTGAAATTAGTTTCAAACTTACAAATATGTTACAGTGTGAAATTTCTAAATCCCCAATGTGTTCTGGATCTGACAATCAAAGACACAATGAAAATTAATATATATACTAATATGAAAGTTGTCATTGAAATGAAATAATAGAGGAAGATCTAATAAATTTCAGTTCCATAAATCAAAAAGAAATATTCTGAATGAGAAATTAATGATTCAAAGGATTCATGATGGTAACCCATCTTTTGTTGGGAAACTTGATAATATTCAAATAGTTGGCATCCAATGTACACACTAACTACTAGCTTATATGATAGTTAGTAAGGTGAATTTTCATTTCTAGAAATTCAATCAATTTTTTTGAAATATAGATATAACTTTTCTTAATTTTTGTTATAATTATAATTCTTCTTATCCTTTTCTCTTTTTTTGATGGGCATGATAAGAGTATTGCTGAAAGGAGCCCATATATTCAAACCATTCTCTATATGACACTTTCAAAATCTTAGACAAAACATACAACTTGATGTGTGATGTTTGACAGCTGATTTTTTTCATGGTGAGCTTCTCTAGTAGAAAATGAACAATATGAATGGTTCAACCAATTAGGCAAGTAGCCATGTGATCAAAGACTACAAATAAATATTTTTTTAAATCCCTTTTAAAGATAATTGTGTAGTTTGACAAGTACCTCCAACATTATCATGTGACAAGAAACAATCTCATGCATTTCTTTGAATACATGTATATATATTCAGAATCAGGTGAAGACACATTTCTTGTGATACAACAAAATCAACTCAAATAGGAGAGATCTCAATCTAAGCTTGAATTCAGCATGCATCACTTCTAACACAACTTGATAATCTACACCCATAATAGTCCCATCTGTTTCAACCCAATAACAATAACAAGTTGAGATATTTCCCACAATGTTTGTGAAATATGGTACCTTTCTCCACAGATACAATGTCTGTATAGTGTACCTACAGTCAATCTGTAAAATTCTATGCAAATGGCTGGAAATTTAGACTATACATACCATGCATGAGCCTCTGTATAAGTGCTGCTTGGTTTTTGGTCTTCCTAAAATGTCAATAATGTTTTGAGTCTTTGTGGTCACAAAAAAGTTTAAAAAGAAGGTTTCTATTTTGGTGCCATTTTAATCAAGCAATGTTGCATGCATGCCATAATAATGCAACAGATAATTTGATAGAAAATGATTCAAAAAATGACATAGAGACTGGTCATGTGGTAAAGGATGATTAAATCACAATCAAAACATCAACCTTTTGCCAGAATAGCAATTAGTAAGTAAATCTATTTTCTGTAAGTTACAAACAAATATTGGTCAGATTGAATCACATGCACATTATGTTAAATACAAAAAAAACTCTTGCAGCAAACTGAAATCAGAGGTTCTTCAAATATCAGAAAAGACCAACCATCAATGGGTGAGCAAAATATAAAAATGATCATACCAAACATTATTTACAAACATATTTGCACTTTTTTTCCCATTGTGAACAAAGATATCTCCTTCTACTCATTTTCTTTCTTCCGTCATACAAATTCTTTCCCAAGATTAATTCAACATCAGAAGCCTTACAGTTGGTATCCTCCAAAGGAAAGTACTGGATGTTTAATTTATGCTAATTTGTATCAACTCTGGTTGTTTTACATTTTGCTTGTGTTACTACTTTGATACACTACACCAACACTATCACCAGTGCCCCTATCAATACTTTCACTGCCATATCAAATGTAAAAAATTCAACAGCACAAACATCCCTTCATCTCTTCATTGTTCCTCTTGCCTGACCATCAAAACAATCATTACTATGAGATTGTCATTGATGTGGCCACACAGCATTGTGTGAATCCAATGAATTTTCCATTAAGTACGCCAGCTAAACCTGATTTTGGTCTTGAAACTGCTCCACCCATGCATCCCTACCACATTTTTACCTCCACCACATTCACCCTTGCCAGATATTTTTTGTTATGATCAAACTGTTGCATGGATGCATGAGATACATGCCTCATGGAAGAATAGACAGGAACCCAATATCCCAACTACCAAAATACTACATGTACAAGCAGGATCAAGGGCTGCACAGTTTGGGCTGGACCAGGGGATTGAAGAGTGTACCTGTTGCACCTTATCTTCTAGCTTTTAGTCTTGTTAGATTCCTACTTGATCCTAATAATAAATAGATGATATGTTGACATCAAAAGCTTCCAAAGTGGCAAACAAAGTTATTCCAGTTTCATATGGTAGTAACATCGATTGAACAAAAGCTATCGTGGAAAAAGGAAAAGGAGACTGATCTTTTTCATTTCTTTTTGTTGGCAACAGAATGGGCTATAAATTTTGAAAACTTCTGTTACATATTCTGTTGACCCAATTGGTACTCATGTATGTGTTTACAAAAGCACACAAACACCACAAAACCAGTGGTACAGTAGCTGCTAAAATTTTTTTCCCTATTGAATTCACGTTGTTCTCAATAGCAGTGGGGATACTTGTCCGTATTGGTATCATGAGTGAGCATGTAAAAGACAAAGTTGGCTTTCATGAATCAAGTAACAAAATAGAACAACAAACATACATTTCAATGTGTGCTGTTGCATGCATACTTTTTTCATCACTTTGATCAAAAACTAATCACTTTACAAGGCTCATTGTCGAGCTGAATGATTTTCTGTCTCCATAAAAAGACACAACACATTCTATGTTAGTTGTACTCTGTTGCTTACATTGTTTCGTATAATGAATTCCAAAAACTGAGTTTACAAGATTCTTTTCGCTCTTGTACAAAATATGACAGTGACATTAAGTTATAAAAATAAAAGTAAGCAGACATGGAGCTGTCAAAACTTAAAACTACACGAATTTGGCTACGAGCACATGGCACCATTAATGGAATGTGGCTTTCACCTTGCTATCACGCTTCCACGAGCACTAGAGACCACAATTTTTGAACTTGGTGTTCCTGAGCACAATCATCATAAATTTTGATAAATTTTCATCCAAGCTTTTGTTCATCTTTGCAAGAAATGAGACAAGAGATGATAGATTGAATTTCACTGCCGAAAAGAGCTCTCGAATTTCGAGTTCCAGTGCCCTGCTCTTTTACAGTGATAGACAGGGCAGCTCAGCAGTTAGTTCCATTTGCTCCGATTGCATCTTCTTTCATGATGTCACTATTGTGGTGACAAGGTGTATCGGAAACGCTCTAGTCGTGTCCGGTGATGCAGTTGTACCAAGTGATAATGCTTGTATCCAACTTGGCACCATGGCTTTTTTATTCCAAACAGGTAATTTGAGCACGAGGAATAGACAAAAAAGTGCTTGCATAGTGCAAAGAATACTGCAGCCTTCCTTGTCCGACCCTCAATGTCTTGCACCATGGCATGATTTTTTCTTATCTAATGGATAGAACTCAATCCAAGTTTGCATTGGGCACCTTCCAACCTGTGCCGATGCTTCCAACGCCTACATCAATACCCCTCAACCTCAACTCATTCACAAATTGAGTCATTTCCTCACAATTCCTATGAAATACGGGAGGTTTCCCTACAGGTGCATGAACATTGGCGAAAGTTCCTTGATTGTCTGATCTTGTCACAATCTTTTGAGTCTTTTTCAAAGTGAAACATATCAAAAAGTGGATGAAAGTGGTGAAACGGGCAGAATTCAAAATGTTTGACTTAGAACAGGATTGCGACACTGTACAACAAAGAATAACACATGTCTAGCTTTGCAAAGTAATGAAACACACTTACCCACAAATGGATCCATTCCCCTAGAAATTACATCAAGGATTACAAGAGCACATCACAGAATAATAGCATGAGAAAAATGTGGCCGAACAATGCCGGGAGCATTTATAGTGCAATCTGTAGAATAAATCAAATTCAAATTATGCTTTCCCTTCTCTCCCAATGGCATTCAACAATGATTCATCACTTACCTGCTGGTAGATAAACTCTGACATCCACCACACCATACCTCATCACTGGTGCAACGTACATTTTATCCCCCAACATGAACGAAGACACCTCCTTCCACTCACTCTTCTCTTTCCCCTTCCCCCTCTTTGTGCCCCCATCATGTTCGTACCCATCGTACCAATACCTCTCCATTGGAAAATGCATAATCGGATGCCTCACCACCGGTATCCCCCGAAACGACGCGATGGCAAATAATTTAAGCCTATACTCTGCCAACGCGGCATACACATGGGACCACTTCACCAACGATTTCACGAGTGTGTCATCATCATAGGCACATTGGCTCCTGTCATTGCTACCATTCTCCGTGCCACAACAAGTGCGAAACAAAATCCCAAAGGCGCACATCTCCATCCATCTTCCCATCATTTCTCTCGCGCGATGATCGATCGAGTTCACGGAGCGAGGGACGGTCATAGGAATGGCAACATGGCCGTAGGTGAAGCCGGAGAATCCCCCGTTGAGTATGCCGTTGAGGATGGTTTGGAGTCCTGCGTCGGCCCCTCCATTGGAATCAGTTTTGTGTTTGTTGCCACTGCCATTGCCCTTATTGCCACCACCAGCAGAAGCACCACCACCACCACTGCGTTTCATATCCGTCACCAAATCGCCCAAACAGGTACACCCACAATACCGAGCCGTATTCAAATACCCCGCCTTGGCGATGAAGAACGCATCTCCGTCTCGACCTGCGTCCCGTATGGCAGAGCGGTTGAGTTCGTTCCATCGGTCGGGGTAGCTGTTGTGGAGGGCGAGTCCCTCGAGTCCCTGGAGTCCCTCCAGCCCATCCAGTGACTCATTCCCGCCATACCCACCACGCCCACCCTGCCCACCATGCCCACCATACCCGCCATTCCCGCCGTACACCCCATGGACCGGCGCACCCTCCCCCAAATCCGCCATCCAAAACGAACATTGCGCTTGCCCCAATACTTCCTCTCGAATCACATTTTGGAACCACCGGGCGGCACGATGGTGGGTGAGATTGAGGAGGGATGCCTCTCCCGATCCATTCCCGGAGTTGATTCCTTTGTGGACTCCATTTGATATGGTGTAGAGACTTCGTTTGCTAACTTTGCAGTTGTTTTGGTTGCTTTTGTTGCTTTTGTTGCTGCGTTTATCAATGTGGTTCCCGGCAGTCCCAACATCATGCAATCCAACGAAATAACTGGCCCCATCCTCTCCATCTGCCCCATCCCCATGCACGGCCTCTTGGAACAAATATCTCCTACCACTGCGCAAATGAACCGGTATCTCTTCAATGTAGGGATTGAGGTAGACTCCTATGGAGATTTGGGATTTTTCGAGATCTTTCACCAGCTTGTGGTAGTGAGTGTATTGCTCTGGGATGTGGTGTGATGGTGTGTGGTGTGTAAAGTGTTGGCACGCAATAGCGCACAACAGCACGCAACAGCACACAATGTCATACGAGGCCGCGAGCGGGCCATGAGCCCCGATGATTGGAGTGAGATTTGAGTGAGATTTGAGTGAGATTTGAGTGAGCCAGCAAGGCAACGAAACCATTGACGAAAAAGAAACAGTAGTATTGTACAGTCTGCAATACTACACAATGCAATCGAAGAGATGAATTCCGGTAAATGCCAGTCAGTATGACAATGGTGGTAAAAGCTGGCCAATGCCTTTCTCAATGCCTCTCGATGCCAACCAATTCCAAACAAAATGGCTTACAATTCACAAGGAATAAAGCACAATGCCAATAATACCAATATTGCCAATTGCCACAACTCCAGAAACTACAATACTACTACAATAAGGCAACGAGTACAAATCAGCACCCACCTCGTTCCATGATCCAATTGTACCAAATATTCCTCCCTGGCGTTTTCCTCCCGGTCCAATCTTCGATCAAGACTCCTGCAATGGGACACCCCACGTTACCCACACCTCGCGCATGTTTCATATGGTTAGTCCCCACGCTCTCCAACCGACGCCAAACATCCCTCACCCTTTTCGTCCCCCCGCCCAATCCCAAAATGACTCCATTGCGTTGCGTCCAGGAAGGGAGGGGTTTGGTCCGGCCGGTGAGTGCCGTGTATGTTTGGATGGCGTCCATCATGGCATTGTTGCAGCTGTTGGAATTGTTGCCACTGTTGCCACATTCTAACTTGGCATGGGTATTATTGGTATCATTGGTAGCATTGGTAGCATTGGTAGCATTGGTAGCATTGGCATCATTGGTATTATTGGTTGCATTGACTCCAGCAGCTCCAGAAGCTCCAGCAGCTCCAGCAGATCCAGAGATCAGCACCCCCCTCACCTCCGCACTACTGGCGGTACTGGTGGCACTGGTGGCCCCCGCACTACCCAACGCACCCAACACCCGCACGCTCATCCAATCGTCATTGCGAAAATCAAACACGGACGGTTCCGAATGGAGGAGGTACATTCCCCGTCCGTGCGTGGTGATGAATTGGGGTACAGTACATGGACTGCATGCGGAGCTGGGCGAGCCCGACCATGATGACCATGACGACGAACTGCCTTTGTTACTATTGCGACGATTGTTTTTGTTGTACTCCGTCGTGTACTTCTTACTCGCAAAACCATGTCTGCTCTTAATGCTTTGACTCCACACGTAGATTTCCATTCCTTTGGCATTGGGCGTGGTGAGCCGGTGTCCGAATCCGAAGAATTGCTCGGGTGGGAGGGGTGGGAGATGGGGGAGTGGTGGGAGGACCGCCCGGCCAACTTGACTTTGGGATGTTTGTGACGTTTGTGATGTTTGGGATGTTTGTGATGTTTGTGCTATTGGGGGTGTTTGTGATGTTTGTAATGTTTGTAGGAAGAGATGAGCCTGATTCGGCGGGTAGACATGGCAGTCATTGCAGTCATTGGGGCCATAGTACGAACCGTACGAACCTCGAACGGGATCCTCCTCCTCCTCCGTTGTATTTAAATTTGTTGGGGCCTCGATGATCTGGAGATGGAACGACAATACCTTTCGTCGAATGTCCTCTGCCACATCATTTGGATGATCTCCGTACTGGTCGTACTGGTCGTACTGGTCGCACGGGTGGTGTGGGTCATACAATCGAAATGCCAGTGAATAAAATGGACTATCTGCAGGTATCTCCCCTCGCACACTCTCTCCACTCTCTCCCCTCTCTTCCGTGGTTTCAACCACCTCATGAGCCAACCGTCCCAATATCGTAATCACATCCACCGGACCCCGTTCGATGGCATCGATGGTTTGTATGTTGTACTGCCTCAAATACTGCTCCGTAATGTTTGCATTGTAATTGGCACTAGAATTTGCACTAGAATGGCCATCCCCGGTGGTTTCGGATATCGTGTATTCGACACTGGCAGCTCCAACGAAATTGGCTCCGGGAGAGGAGGACCAGAGGGAGACGTGGGGGTTATTTCTGTGGGTGATGGAAAAGGAGACTAATTTCGGTATCGATTTGTCGTTTTCATGTTTTTCATCTTGCTCATTATTTCGTTGTTGTTCTGTATCATCAACATCATTGGCATCATCTCGTCCCTCAACATCGGCATTTCGTTCCAAAATTTTGTTGGGCTGGTTGGGATTGTTGGGATTGTTGCGTTGGCGTTGGGCCACCGTGGGTATCAAATGGATGTGGATGGTAAATTCCCCCAATTGGTAGTTGACTCCACCTACCCCTCCACGAGTTTGTGCAGTGTGTGCCGAATTGGATAAATTGAGTAATTTCCGCCGCAGTATGACATGACCGGGCCTCACTGGTGGAAGTTTATCCTTTGTTTTGAACAATGAAAAGCTCCGTTTCGTTGGCGATTTTGGGGCCTTGAGTTGTTTTCTTCTATTGCTTTTGTTAATGCTCCCAATGCCATTGGTGCTGTGGATGCGGTGGACAATCCGTGGAGGATTCGGAAGAAAAGGGAGTTCGTGAAGATATCCCTCAATGCGAGTGGAGTGCAGTAACGAATTGGTAGTGTCGCTGACGCTCAGAAAGGAGTGGAATGCGTCGTGTGCATCATGATGTGTATTGCATGCTGTGGGAATGGGGTGGATGTGCGTTGTTCTGGTTCGTGTGGTCATGGTCAACGATGAGTCAACGATGATAGATTGACTTGACCATGAAGCTTGGGGCTTGGGGCTTGGCGATTAGAGGGGAGGATCAGGGTAGATTGCGGTCCATTCAGCCCTTATTCAGCCGTGCAGTCTCGCCGATGCACGTATTGCACACTGCAAGGATATGACATAGGAGTATGTACAATACAGGCAAGGGCTTTAGGTCTTTGGCAGGAAAGGTAAGGTACTCAGGCAGCTAAGATGCCATCGATATCTCTAAATCCTATTTAATAAAGGGGACAGTGTCATCATCTTGCTTGAAAATGCTTGGAGTGGAGAGCGAAATGGTATTGTACATCATCATAATATAAGTACCTCTAGTACCTAATTGTACCGTAATAAAATTTGAATAACATAAAGCCAAAGTCCTTCGCCAAACGATCAAAAAAAATTACTAAGTGTCTTACTCACCGTTAAAAAATTAGCATATTTTGTTAGTGGCGACTTTACACGATTATATTCGCTGAAAAATCAGTGAAAATTATTAAAGTGACTTATTCATTTTGTGTACAAATAACCATTTATTACGGTAGTAAATTAGTGTAGAATTGCATGTTGTAAAGTTCGTGCGTACCGCCCGAAGTGGACCGCAGTAGGAGTATTGTGGATTGTGGCACAGGATATCAAAACAATTTTGTGAGAATACCAAAGAAAGAATCAATAATGGCATTGATGTCAACATATGTTATGATTTACATTCAAGGCTTAAATAAAACCAGTATTTTGGTACAGTTCCAGTCCTCACTGTCAAAGGTTGGAGGGAGAACATGAAAGTCTTCTCGCTGATCGAGAAGGTGTGAATTTTATTGTTTTCTCTATAAAAAAATATCTTTTGTTCTTTCGAAGAATATTTCATTAGGCAACAATTGGGTTTGGGTCTGATTTGGTGAATGGTGAATGGGTTGTTCAGTTGTTCAAATTAATATCTCTTTGTGGTGATAGTTTGATAGTTCCCAGATGAATGAAAAAATCATTTCAGGTTTAGACTTATGCTTGTTGTTTGTGTTCTAATAAGACTTGTTTGGTAATTTGCACAGATTTATAAAGCTAACTCTCCATGCTTTTCAAACCTTTGTCTCCTTTGTAAAAAGATTGAGTGGAGAACAAGTTAAGATCATCTGAAGTTGCTCATCTCTTTACAAAACCCCATCATTTAAGAAGGTCTCATCTAACTAATCATTTCTTGCATGAAACCATTTAGACACATGAAATCTTTGAATTCATGCTTAGAACAGGGTGCATTGACCATCCTCACATCAGTTGGACAGCAGGAATAAAAGAAATTTTAAAGTATAAAATGGGGCATTTGTAGTATTTTATGATGTGATATCATTGAATCTTTGCTTGAAGAGAATTACTCATATTTATTGTATTCAGTACTATGTAGAATCTGATCCTTAATCTATCTTTCAGATATCTTCTCAAAATTATTAGTCTGAATAATATCTAACTAGTGAAAACCAACAAAGATATACCTCTTTTAAGGCTTTGGATAATGTGGCTTCAAAATTCTGTTATTTTGTGGGTGCTTTCTGGGCTAGTTTGGGCAAACTATCTTGGTTTCAGAATATCTCAAAAACATTCGCTCAAAATCTATTCAACTGATTTGTTCAAAACCTGAAATGTACAAAAAGAAGGTATTCATTACTACATAGCATAAACCTGGGTTGAAACTTAAAAATTTCAACCCATTTTCAATACAACATCATGTACAAGGTGAGGATTACTTTGATATTGGATTGAATCTTTCCACTCTGAGTAATTTTTCACTCATTAGTTTACTAATAAAATACAAATTTTATCAGTAGAAAATGATACCACAACAATAACTAGTACAACAAACACATTACAATTTATCAAAACCTTTTATTCTTGATGCTCCCTCTCTTGAGGTTCAGAGCTCACTCTTTTCATAGACATGATACCTCTAGATTGACAAATATTCCAGTGGTTTGTTTTTTAGGCATCAGCAATTTTCATTGTGGTACCAAGTTGGCAGAATGAGGGTTAGAGGGGCAGTGTAACAGAACCTATCACACCACATCAAGTGATCATGTTGGGTGAAGTTATTCATGATGGCAAAATAAAATTAGCACACATTATTAACAGTGCATCCTCACAGCTCTAATTATGTTCAAAGCATTGAAAATGAAAAACTTGACAACAGTTCAGCAGTTTTGTGGTAAAAATTAATAATTTTGGTGTCAATCAATTTTATGCTTGTCGATTTTCTAAGAATTAAATTTTTATATGCAAATTTTACAGTTGTTTCAAAAAATGTAATTTTTTTCATTTCTAGCCAACATTCATAAATTAATAATAAAGTCACTATCATTCATTTTCATTCAAACCATGGCAAGGACACCTTTAAATCATTATATCCTACTCCACATGCCTACCACCTATACCCCAGACCTATCTACATAGTATGCTATAAGCATTTCTATCTAGATTTCAACCTATCAAGACCATCTTCATCATTTTTAATTATTTAAAGTATCATGTGGTAGCAAAACAATTTGTTGCCCTGTAGTTTCATTGCATTCTATCATGGTCAAAAGTACTTACTCTCTCATCCTAATAAGATTTCTTTATTAATTCAGTTGTAAACTATGGTGTATTTTGTAGATGTAACAAGATAGAGTAAAAACTACACCTTTTATTATATTTACCATGCAATGGTGCAACCATTCTGCTAGCTTTTATTATCACATTCTCAGAAACCACCATTGACAGAGGAATTCCTCAACATTAATGTTACTGGAAAGATTCATGTTATTATTTTTAGTGTTTTTTATTGCAATGGTGTTTGCGAAGATCATGATGTCTAATGTAGGCAGAACTGATCTCTGGTGAGATCACCAAAAGAATGACATAATAAATTTTTATGAGGTGGTGGGCTTGAGATGTGTGGTGCAATCATTCAATACCATACATTATTACTCCTATCTTGCTAACATAGTAATAGTACTATGCCAGTGGTTGGGTAGTACTCCTATCTAAGCACAAATAAGTGGTAAGTTAACAGTTTTATTTATAAGTAGTTAGCTACTTTTGTTAGTATGAAGTAAGATCTTAGAGTACTAACTAAGAAGATAGGAAGGGTTTAATAGGTACATATTTACTTATTATTTGAAAAAATTAAAAAAAAATTAAAATTGACAAGAAGATAATAATTGGCAAATATTCTAGAACAATAATGCCAAATTGACAGTTTTGATAAAGCATACTTATAATAAGAGTCAACTTTGCACATGAAAGATTGATGCCAGTAATCTACTGAAATGGTAAACAAGTCATATTCAGTAACATGCAAACATATTGAAAAATAATTAATTATGTGAACAATTAAATGATTTGGAAGAATAAACTGTTG
>JALLOT010001309.1:0-15449 GCA_036939595.1 Thalassiosira livingstoniorum | reverse complement strand
CTTGAAAAGTTACAATTACATCAACAATTGCCTCTCTTTAAATGGCTGTAACTCCATCAAATTTAGGACTTTTTACATGAAAATTGCACGAGAAAAAAGCTGAGATCACGCTCTACAACTTAAGCAAATAAAAAAAATATTGAAATTTTTGAGATTATTAAGATCCCCTACCATTTAGTGTTTAGCTGTCTTACATACTGAATAGTTTTTTGTGGCAGCCAATTGAAATCTCATTCCACACTGAAACAAGTTCAAACAAACAAGCCTGGCATGGGGCTTGATGTTAAGTAAAGCCCAGCAACAAATATTATTTGACAGTTACATCCTAAATCCTACACACTGGATTTGAATATAGGCATTGCTTTGAAACACTGATCTTACAAAAATGATGTATTGTTGGTAGTTGTGGGTTCTCCTAAATGTGTTGCTCATCAGATATTGCATTCAAAATGCCCATTGATGGACATTCATTGATGTAAGACTGAATATATAAAAAAAAATCTAGTCTTCCTTCTCTCTGTTAACTCATTAATTTATGGATGATCTAATTTTCAATGAATTTTGCATTATGTTTTTTCAATTGATCCCATCATGACCAAGCTGTAAAACTGTCAACATATTTCATTGATCAAAAAACTATGTTGAATTGATCTGATTTGATCACATTGGTTTCATCATGATATGTTTCAGGTTTTAAAAACCAAATGAATAAAACAATCATAAATAGGCCACACACGAAGAAACAATTACAAAACAAACAAAATAATATTTCAATTTCTCTATTCGGGTTTAACAATGTACAAGGATATTTGATGAAATCAAATGTTACATTCTTCTTTTTATTGAATTGCAATTTTTTCCTTGATGAATTCACATTCTGACATTTTTTAAAGAGAAAATCATATAAGCAGCCCTTCCAACATAATTCAAACTCCCCCACATTTTAAGAAGCCATATATGATTTAATTGATATTTTAGATCTCTTGGTATCTGTAGGAGATGTGAGATTTATTATGTATTACATAAATCATGAGTTGATTGAACATAGTATAATTCCTTTAAATCACTAAGAAAAATAAAGATCAAACATTTTTCAGCCTTGTCAGAAAGTGGTTGAATTACATTTAATTTATTATAGACATCATTCTTAACCAAAACTATACAGCATTTCAATGGTGCTCTTAGAAGCTTTTGTGTAGATTTCTAAGAATTTGGTATTTGTGTATAAAAAATGATGTTTGTCATTTGATGGGACCATTGAAAGGTGTGTATTAATGTTTTGATGTTAATTTGATCGTGTTGTAGGAAAACATTGTAACATTTGTCATAAATCCTTTAACAATGAATCCAACATACACAACACAAAAAAATTTCTCTTATTAATTTTGATAATTTTTACAATTATTGTTCCCTTTATTTTCTTTTATGCTTTAAGGTATTATCAACATTTATATTTTTTTGTTTTTATTTACGTAGTTGATGCATGGCATATTTATGATGCTTTATCATTCTCTCCTGAAAAGTAGAATGCGTTCCACTTTTGTTGATTGTTTAAGTATTGGAATAAAACATAACCCATGTGAGTTTTATGGTAGATTAACAGAAAGATAATGAGATAAGCATAACTTTTATAAAAAAATGGATAGTTTATGAGTTTTACTTGTTTCTTGTAGCTTTTAAAAACATTCCAGTTATCATTAAACTTTCAAAATTGTTATTTCTGTTAACCACTTTTCCAAAAGGAAGGACTTGTTCTTAACAAAAACTATTGAATTCCTTATATGAATTTGAACAATGGATTTGTTATCATCAACCAGACACTCTTATTTCTGATTCAAAATGGAAAATAATCCGAGATCTTTTCTTCCAATACTTCTTTTTTCAATAACATGAAGGAGTAAGATCTCTATGGAAAAAATGTTATTTCTTAAAAAATACGAAAGCTTTTTGGTAACTATCCCATCAATCCATTGACTGGTCTTACTCAGAGTGGCGTCATTAATAATTACTACATAATTTATTCTTGGATTAGTGTGACATTTTCAATTTTTGAAAGTCAACAAGGGATAAAAACAACTGACCCAATCATTTGAAAAATGAAAAAGTACAAAAACAACAATATTGATACAATTAAGCACCTTAAGTGTGTCATGAAACACATCAATCAATTCAAAATTTCAAAAAAGACATGTTGAAAATGGATTTTTAGTATAAAACATTTTTCTAGATTTCTGTCTAAGAATAATGTTTTTGGTACCTAGATATGTCTCTAAGTTCTGTACTTAATTCATGTGTATTTACATTTGAACTACACTTTGAATAAAAAATCCATGTTTGAATTGCCTATATTTCCTTTCTTCTCTGAGTTACATTTTCCACCATAAGTTCATATTTCATAAATAGTTGTGTTGGTTTTGAGCAAAGAACATATGTGAACTTCTTACTGGACACCAGATACATCTCATTCTAAATGATTCTGACCGCAATTTCACTCAATTCTTAAAGGGTCACAAAAAATGAGCAAAATATAATGACTTTTGATTGAGATATTAATAGCTAAAGATAATTAACCAGTGGTCAGAAAAAATGTGATTTGAAAGTTGTTTTCTTGTTGTTTTTAAGACAAGATAATCAAAGTATGTAGGAGTTAGTACTAAATCTTGAATCAAATCACAAAGTGTCTGCTGCTAACTAACTGACAATCTGGGGGTGATGACAATCTATCAACTTGCCACCTGGCAACTGCCACTGGTTGATGGTTGCCAACCATTGTCTCCCTTTTGGTGGAAACTTGATTCATTAATTTTTTCCATTACCTATTCAATAGTTTGATTAAGGAAATATTCTTTTTGCCTGAGTGGACAAGTGATCCCCTGAGATGACATTAAAGGCATTTGGGATGGTGGGAAACATGACTTCCTCTTTTTAAACCTGGCCTAGCCCATCAATGTGATACATCAAGGACCAATCAGCAATTTAATCCTTTAAAAATTGATACAAGTAAAGTAGATTCAATGACATGAAGCAAACATGTCTTAGTTATTTATGATTGTCCTACCTCTAGCCAGATAGGATTTCTTTGTAGGAACTGGAGAAATTGTCAATTCTCACTCCACTGTAACTGGTTGACTTGTAATTTCCTTCCAAAAATCTAGGAAATTGATTTTTTTTGCTGTGGGGAATGGAGAGAATCAGATTCAAAAATTTGAGGTGATAGAATTCAATGTGACATGCAACTGTTTGATAGATAAAGCCCAAATTAATATCAAAATGGAAGGAAAGCAATGACCTGTTAGTAAAAAAGAGAGTTCTTGCCATAATTTTGAGACTTTTTTACAATATGAATCATATGCTTGAACAGCTAGAGAAGAAGTTGATTTTCACAAAATATCCTGTCTACAATTTTTTGTTTTAATCTGAAGTTAGAACAAGTAAGAATCATAAATAAAACTGTTATCTGCTATTGCAATCTTGATTCAACTTGTTCATAAATAGTGATTGATTTGCATGAAAAGATATGTAATCAATGACTATCTGCAGGATTACCCTATCCACAAATGTGGAATCCATCCATTATTTTTATTGTATATGGTTACATATACTCATTGTAATCCTTTCAATGAGCTGGGTATCAATATTGGATGTGACCAAATAATAATATTTATTTTGTTAGCATTTTTTACTAGTTGAATAATCTTAAAATCACACAAAAGAGAGGATTATTAAGAAAAATGTTTCAAAATACCTGGTAAATCAAAAACTTTTCAAAAGTAAAAATGTCACCTTATAGAAATGTGATCAGCTTTAATAGAGCATTAATATAAGTGTATATGACCATATTGCATCCCTTGTAATAGTGGAGTTCCATAAATGGCACATTTTTGAATAAAGTAACCCTGCAAATAGCCAAATAGCAGTATCTCTGTCTATGTCAGTCATCCCAGATGTTCAAATAGAGTGAGATTATGCAATCATAGGTGATAAAATGCAATGTGTCAGAATGCAGGCTAAATTTGAGTTTAATTTATCATGTATGCAGTCATGCTAACATCCAAACCACATATTCATTCAGTTATAATTTTGAGCCTCTATGCTCTTTTGAAGGATGGATTATGGACACCATGTTTGTTGTTGCTGTTGCAGCCCATGGGGCTTGATCTTACTGATCTCATCATCTATTTCCAGTTGATTGTTATTGAGATTTCAATTTTTTTTGTTTTATATTCTCTAGTGTGATACCTTTGTATCTACAAAAATAAATATGCAAACATTTCAAAGCACATTTTTCTGTCCACTCCAGAGAGTTTGGTATCAATACAATTCAAGACAACAATACACTGGATGAAGATTTACACTTACAATACCATACTCTGACTCTATCTATCTTTAAAATCTACATTCTGCAATTATTTTTTTGCAAATAAATTAATAATGATAATAGGAGTAACAATAGAGGCAGTAGCTTATTCACATTTGTGCTTTTTTAAATTTATGAATGCCACCCCCAAAAATCACAAAAAGGACAATTTTGGAGATGTTTTTTTGGAATTTTCTTAAATTTCCAACAATTTTTTCTACTTTTTAGTGTTTCTTTTAAAACCATCAAATGGTCTAATCAAAAGAAAAATGTTCTAGATTTAAAATAGTACCTGGTGTTAGTATTGAGGTACTAAAAAAATCAGATTTTCTCCTATCTCAAAAATATTTGTTTTCAAAAGAATAGAAAAATTTTTCATGAATCCTTACACTGAAACGTTTCTTTTAGACCAAAAACCAAAAAATGTTTCCTCAAAATCAATTGTAATGATTTCACTTCAAATTCACATGAATTAAAGATATGTACTTAGGTATCATTATTATTTTTTTACTCATACATCAATACGGCCATGTACTAATATCTACCTCATGTCCACACTCTGTACTGTACTACCTTACTAACTATTCAGAGTAAAAATTACTCGTACGAGTACTTATTATGGGATCGATCTAGCAATTTTTATTTTACCGAGCCACGAGTACAATACTCGTACTTGCTACGATTTCGACATAAAGAAGTAGGAGTACGATCAAATAATGCACGAGCGTTAAGCCATACTGTGTTTACTATAACTCCAGGATTCTACCTACGCGGGACCCAGACGGGATCACTCAAAAATAACTTTTGAATTTTACAGGTACAACAAAACCCAGCATCCCATCTGCGCGATTTTTTTCAAGCCGACGATGGCGCCTCCAAAAAGCGCCGCCGCTGCCGTCGCCAACGCCATTGGCCGTTTCGCGAAACAGCGGTGCCTAGGTTAGCAAATGGAACCTCGCACCCTCAACCATATGGTGGGGGTGTCTTTCCATTTGCTAACCTAGATCGGCACTACAGACGGCGCAATTGGCACCATCCACACCAAGGTAGCACAAGCTGCTAGCAAAAGCTAGCTATTTGCTAGCATTCTGGCACGATGGAGTCGGTGGACCCGATCATGAAAATTTTGAATGAATAACACCTTTATTCAATCAAAAAATATCAGGGGGGGCATCATGGAGATGAAAGGGAGTGGTACTCACCTTTTTTGCAGCATGGATCATCCATGTCACCACATTTGCACTGCCACTGACAACGAATCCTAACTCTACAATAATGATGCCATAAAACAACAAAAATGGAGCATCTGGAGCCAACAAACTTTTTCTAATTTCAATAAGATTAGAAAATGAATCACATCAACAGAAAATACAAAATATTATTCTACTGAAATAGCTAATTGTTTTTTTAAATGTAGCTAATAGTTTTTAATCCAACATAACAAAGCCCTCAATTTTACATGAGGCAAAAATTGTCAATACTGGAAATTGAAAAGAAAAAGGATCTGGATCTCATAGTGATACTTTTTCAGCACCTACATTCAATTAACAATCTACCAGAAGAGGTGCCATCACTATTTGATTGTTGTGTTTTGAGTAAACCGATTCGGCATATTTGGTACAAAGTCAAATGCGCTGAAATTTGACGAGCAGCATTTTGGGAAGTTGTGATCGTTTTTTTCCTGAAAATTCCCCCACACGCTTCTCCCACAGAACTGAAGGCGCTGCAGCGTCGCCATCTCCATTTGATTGTTGTGTGCATTGTCCTGGCGTCGGATATGATTTTTGTGACGTCAAAAATGTGAAAATTCGACGAGTTATTTTTTTTCGAATAGGTGGGAGTCCTGTTGCAAACTTAGACTTCCGACGCAAGTGCAGATCAGAGGCAATCGACTCGAAGTGCTCACGTCATCAAACACTGGCTGGTTGTTGAGTTTTGGGAAGCGGCACCACGATGGCAGCATTGGCTACTGAATCACGAATATTGGGGCTGCGGCAAAAGTTGTTAGATTTTTTTCGCCATTTAAACTTTCAGCCGCATCTAATTGTATTTTCATTTCATTCTGGGTGTCTTCTGCTGATGGTGGATTGTTAATTGAGGTGAAGCATGCAAATTTGTGTTTTTTTGGCACAAAAAATGAACCTTTTCAATGTTTTGTTGCATCAAAATTTGTTGGACTTTTCATATTGCGTATGTTGCACTATTCAAGTTTGTATTCATGGCGATCTGTTTGCGGTGTTGCCGCCGTCAGAGGATGGTTGGTTGTCGCGTTTCGGTTTGGACAACATAGGGGATGCGACGATGAAAATATTGGTTTCGGAGTGGTTTTTTGGGTGTGCTGATTACTTTTTTTGTTGATTTTTGCTTTACTAGCACCCTTACATTGGTGGCGATCGATCTGTTGTGTTTGATTTCATTGGTGCTTCAATGACTTGTTTTGTAGTGGCTGGGATGATGCCAAAGATCATTTTTGCGAGCGGAAAATTTTGAACGAATTTTGACGTAGAAAAAGATTGAGAGGACGCCATACTTTCAGTGAACAATTTGTTCAAGGTTGAATGCCATGAGATATGGTGGCCATGGAGGTGTGACCAAGATTCATAATTGTCATTAGGGACTGCTTGGTTTGGTTGGTTGTTGTTTTCAATGTTGGTGTAATTGATGCGATTGTGCAAATAATAATGGCGAGTTTTGCACGTTGTTTGTTCGTTGGTTTTTTTGTTGTTTTTGAGGCTGTGATACTTGGTACCTCATCAAAAAAAGAAAGAAACTTAATTTATACTAAATGCAAATTGGAACTAAGTACGTAGAAATAATAAATACGTCATAATATCGAGAAAGTTGTAAAATACTAGAACGAAAATATGTGTATGAATTTAACTCTGTAGCTTTTGTACTATTTTTTGGCCGATTTCTATGTTGTAAAGTTTGACATTCTCCTCCAACTTGACGTCCTTAACGCTCGTGACTAGCCCAATCAAGGGCCTGGCAGGCCGTGGCCCGTGCGCCGTGCGTGGCCCGGCCGTGGCCTGTAGCCCGTCATTTTGCTCCCTGACTCAGCAATCTACTTCACCATGGCGGGCCTGGCTGGGCTATCTACAACATAAACACTTGATTAAATTTACTCCAATAATCAGCAATACTCAGGGAAGATCAGCAATAATTCAACAAACAGCAACGATATGAATCCGAGGATCCATTGTCAATGCCCCTCGCGAAAACGGGCTAGACGGGCTTCAGTGTCGTCGTTAGTATTGCGGTCGTCGGCGCGTTCGACAATGTCGACAATGTCGACAATATTACTAGCCGCCGCCTTCTGTGTTTGCTTCCTACCTTTCCTACCATTGTCGACCTCCTTTCGAATAGTCCCACTCCAACCAGTTCGACCAGTTCGACCAGTTCTACCATCAGTGACGCAGATTCGGCCAAGAATAAGACAGCCTCCCTTGTTCCAATCGTCGTCGGGATCTTCTGGTTCGGCGGCGTCGGAGTGGATGGAGAAGGAGAAGAAGTTGGAGGAAGAGATGGACCAGAATGATCAAACAACGTCGATGGAAAACAGTGGTGATGACACCCTTAGTGAAGACACGATGGAATTGCCGGGGAGATGGGAGTACCTCCACGGAAACTACATCCTCCGCCCCCCCACCACGACTACCGGTGAAGGCTCTCCCTCCGAACCATCCCAACCATCCCAACCCCGTGCCCTCCTGCACTTCCTCGGCGGAGCCCTCCTCGGCGCCACCCCCCTCCTCCCCCCCCTCACCTACCGGTACCTCCTCGAACGCCTCTCCTCCCACAACTACCTCATCGTCACCACCCCCTACTCCCTCTCCTTCGATCACCTCACTACTTGCGATGAGATTATAGACAAATTCGAACGTGTCGCGCCCATGCTGGCGAGGGAATACGGGGCCGTGCCCGTGGTGGGGGTAGGTCACAGTTTGGGGGCATTGTTGCAGGTGTTGATTACGAGTTTGTTCGTGGATACGCCGAGGGCGGGGAATGTGTTGGTGAGTTATAATAATCCGAGTGTGGGGGAGGCGGTGCCGTTGTTTGAGGAGGTGAGTCACTGTTGCGGTTGCGGTTGCTGTTGCTGTGAGTGTTCACTTTGTAAAACAAAACTTAGAATTAGTTGAAACCAAACTGGATACTAATTCTAAGTTTTGTTTTCCTGTGAGTGTTGCCCTAATTCGCTTTCTAATGGTTTGTCAAAATGCTTTCTTTTTTAATGTGAAAGGTGGTGGTGCCATTCTTTTCAGACACGGAGAGAAACGGATCAGAATTCATGAAATCTCTCATTCGAGTGGCCAGAGAAAAATACAATGGTATGTGGATCAAGTGATACTTTATTTTTTTGTAGCTTCCGCAGCTTTTCTCTGTCATTAGGTTTCTCATTTCGAGATTGACCACTTTATTCCTTTTTCACTGCCGAACACCCTCAATTACTTTCATTGCCAGGAAAAATACCCTCCGACGAATCCCTCCTCCAACTCATCCAATCCCTACCCACACCCCTACCAATTCCTGACAACCTCAAACAACTCCAACCACCTCTCCCCGAACAACTCCTCCCACCACCCCTCCGATCCGCATTCACCACCCTCCTTGCTAAACCCACCCACGCCGCACTCACCACCGCCGGATTGACCCCCCTTCTCCTCCAATCTCTCGATCTGGTGGAACAGATCCCCAAACTCATCGATGAGGTCGCCGAAGCGAGCAATGGGAGCAATGCGGGCAATGGAAGCAAAGGACAAAACATTGACTTCACCCCCACCCCCGCCGAAACCATCGCCGCCACCAAACGCGCGTACCGATGCCGACGCACACTCATCCTCCAGTTCCAAAATGACGATACCGACGATAGCGAAGCGTTGGAGGGGTATTTGAAAGAGGCGGAGAGTGTCATGAAGATGAAGAGGCCGATGGTGAATGTGGAGTTGAGGAGGGTGGTGTTGGAGGGGACTCATTTGACTCCACTCACTCCGGTTTGGGGACCGTTGGTGGATTTGGAGAGTTTGGGAGGTTTGGGGGGTGGTGGTGTGGGGGGCGGAGGGGAATTGGGGGAGTTGGGAAGTGTGCTGGATGTCCTGGGAGGAGTATTGGGAGGTGCAAGTGGGGAAGCAGGTGGTGCAGGTGGTGCAGGTGCCACAAGTGGGAAAAGTGGAAAAGAGGAAGAAGCCGAAGGAGGAGTCGAAGGAACACCAGGAATGAGCAACAGAGAACGAGGGGCAAATGCAGTCAAATGCACTTTGGGATACGATCAAATCGATCGAACGGTGGACGAAATGGTGGCGTGGTTGGATGAGGGGTCGTTGTAGTCTATGGTAGCCTATGGTAGCCATTTATAGACTATTGTAGCCTCATAACCTCGTAACCTTCTAGCGTTGTAGATGACGAATTTGAGCTAGTTGGATATATATTTTTGTCTTTGTGATAGTTTTGAAATAATGTTGGAATATATCAGCTTTAAGCACATCCATCGAAATAATTGACAGTTCACTGGTTATTGGTTTTGGTTTATCCCAATACGATTGGCAGATATTTGTCAATCCATCATCTTGCTCCATTGTATCAACTTAGAAACTTTATTTTTTAGTGATGTAACACAATCTTTGTCGTTTTATAGTGCTGCCAGGGGGAATTCTATAGCTTTGCTGTAAAACCGCAGGTGAGTGACAATGCAGTGCCCACCCAATTCCACCTACAAAATGCTATTTTTTTTAAGAAAAAAATGATCGAGAGAGAAATGAAAAAACCAGAAGGAATCGAAATGAAAAAAGTTAGTAAGAAAAATGAGCAATATCTGAGCCTTTTCAAGATCCTCGTTTATTATCATGGATTTGACATTCATTAACAATAGCTTGTAACAAGCTACAGCAAAAACACCATTTTCATGCATTCCATAATGCACTTTCCTGCTACGAAAATTCAAGGAAATCAAGATGTACTCTACTTATGGATCTTTTTGCATATGAATAAGTACCAATGAATTCAACTATGCTTATTTGATGTGAATGAAATTAGATATTTTTTAACAGTAAAAAAAAATCAAAATATTTATTTTTGTGTGGAAGAGGATTCTTTTCCCTCAGACGATCAACAGCAGACCATTGACAACCGCTCAAAATTCAAACATTCAAACTATTATTTGGTTCAAACATATCAAGTACCTCAAAGAGACACAAACAAAACTTGAGAATTTGTTCATTTTTACAAACCAGTGAACACACTTGGTTTATAGGATATTCCTTTGTAGTCATCAAAAATTCATTCCTACACAGTTGCAACATAAAAAATCTGATTACTTCCATCCAATCATTCTGAAAAATCAAAATTCCCATTTTGTGGTATTTTATTTTGCAACTGGAACAAGTATCGTCCTTAGATTATGTGCAGCAGTTTTTCAGATCAAAATAGCCAATGAAAATTTTCAAAATCTAGTCACACCATTTCATCAGATAAAGAAACAAATCTCTCAAATGATTGAGCTTCCACAATGATTGATTTTTACTTCAAAAACACTCAAAGGGAATTTTTTGTTGTCGATTTCACATTGGTCAAATAATATTTCCATAAATATACCAGTAAAAAAATTAAATTGTTTGTGGTGAGTATTGATTGATATGGCTCATATAATCTAGAGAATCTAAATGCACCTCTTAAGATTTTTTTTAAAAATCAGAATTTTGGCTCACTAACACCAAAAAAATATTCAAGATCAAAATAGTAATAAGAGTTTAGGGCAGAAACACACTCAGAGTTTAGACTGTTGATCGTTAGCTCAAGAAGTGTTCTTAATTTTCATAGATGCTCATCCATCTTGATGCTTTTCATGTATTACATGAACTGATTTGTACATTCAAAAATCTCAATGAGTCTAGAAGTCGTTGCACAAAATTAAAGTACTACATCTTTTGATTTTGATGCAGACAAATGTAAAAAATGGCAAAAACTCAGAAGATATTTTTTTCACTTTGTGAGACAAAATCATTAAATCATCATAATATCAAAACATTTGTCATCATTTGATGCTCCTACAGTTTAAAATTGACACTTGACTCAGTACAACTACAACCCATTGACAAAATATCTATTTGTAAATATTATTGGTCCCTACAGTACCCTGTGTTATCTGACTGGGCACCCCCTTGTTGTAGTCCCTTGGTATGTTTTGTGTAGAATCCTGCAAAATTGAAGATTTTAGAAAGATAGGCATTAGTAAAAAATTGAATTCCTACTTAAAATTACCATATGAATTCATCTAGCAAAACCTTTATCAAATAATTCTAGCAAAAAGTTGGCATATAAATGGAAAAATCAAAAAAAGTGTATGCACTCTTGATGCTGATGGTGTATCTAAAAAGTGTATGCCACCATGACCAGTGTTACATCACGGTCACAAATTTTATGAAAAACCATGACTGGGAGCAGGTATTAATCACACGAAAAGCTGTGTGTTAAGTATTTTGTGAATGATTTGATCTGAGATTTGTCTCCAAATCACTAAAACATTAAAAATACATAAATTTTTACCAAATTTAGTTGTTAAAGAAGCTAAAAAAGTATGTGCAACCACTTTCGTGTTCACTTCACACAACCTGTGGAAAGTCATCCACTTACAAGGGTAGTGTGATTGGATCTCTCTGTGACCTGAAACTAATCATGACAACATAATATAGCTAGAAAAGTATATGACCTCATGGTGGCATAATTGAGAAAAAAGTGTGCTATAATAATGTTGGCATTGTTCAAAAAAGGCAACAGTAAAATGGCATGCATCTGGTCTCAAAACTGCTGTGCTGAAGCCATGCATTCAGCAATAACTAGAAGTATCTAAAAGTTATCTTCATAAAAATACTTGGAATCATGTGTAAGTGTCCTAGACCAATGACCATTCCTGTTTACAGTTACATTGTGTTTCAGGCATCACTTAGTATGAAAATTCCTTGTTAGAAACATGTGTACAAAGGTTAGTGATGTTTCTAAATTTGTGAAATGTGTATGAGTTTTAGTACTTAGTACTTACTCATATAAATCTGCCACCAATAATAAATGATCAAGATGTGATATATCAAAAAATTTATCATTCTAGCTCATTTTTTTCAAATGCTCATCAACAAATAGAGAACATCACCTTTGATAAAAAGCTTAATATTTTGCAGGGGGGTGTTCTTAATAAGATATGTCACATAGTCCCCTAAAATTTATTCCGCTTTGTCCAAACACTGAGCACCAATACAATGATGTCATGATAATAGTCATAATGGCTGTTATCAATGAGCCATAGACATTAATATACTTGTCATAGGGGCTTCCCATATCATGACAGAAACTTGGAAAATGATAAATGTTCTCGTAGACATCAGAGGCTGGTAAAATGACCATTTTAATTTTTGATTCAGCTTTTGAAAAGGCACAAACGGACAGGTGATGCAAAAAATTGGATTAGTGTCATCCTCCTATTATTTTGACAAATTTATGAAAATTGATTCTGATGAGCAGGATGCTCAAAAGAAAGGCTAGATTAAATTAAGCAAAAACATATCACATTGGAATCAGTACTTCCACAAAACTGATTCTCACATTAATTGTTAATTGTATGTGGTATCACATTCCAGCTGACATTGGCACTTATCTTAGCTAAGTCTTAGTTAAGGTAACTGCCTCCTCAAATGACTGATGCCCTGGACTTGGTAGGACAGCACCAGATATCAAACCCCATGTTGAGCTCAGTTGGTACAAAAGCAGTATTGTACAGCTAGGCCACCCTTGCCCCAGACAATACACTATCCCCTAACACTATATATGAAATCCAAACCTAAAACTAAAAATTCATGTGAGGAATCTAACCCTAACTGTGATATGTGACCAATTCAACCCTAACATTTATGTGTGATCCATTAATCCCTAGCTGTGATATGTGACCAATTCAACCCCAACTATGATACATGGCAAATTACACTCTAACTGTGATATGTGACCCATTAAACCCTAATAATGTTACATACATGATTTTTCCCAAATATAATATGTTGGTGATAAAAATCATTAATCTATTACAAGGTACGTAAGTTTGATAGGGAGTAAGTAGATTAGCTATCTTATCCACAGATAAAGTCCAACATATAAATCTTACTATTTCTTTATTGCATAAAATGGACATTTAGCAGAAATATAATGTTTTTAAAGATATGGAGAGTTTCAGTCAATGATGTCCATATTGTGTTGTTCACACATCTAGGTAGATAATGCCAGAGTGGGTAGTAGATAGCATAAGTATGTATAAGAAGTACTTACTTGATCCATCATCTCTCTTAGCACACAACAATGGATCTAGGATAAGGGGATTGGGATTTGTTATGTGATGACTTATCCCATCTCAACCTCAACCATGCCATTAAACCTTCCTAATTTAGAGGTGATAAGTCCTTAACTATGGCTATGGAATGTTTAAGAAGACAACCAACTTCATATTATTTACTATTGATTTTTACAATAGAAATAAAAAACAGGCTGTCTGCCGGGTCAGCCTATCACAGAAAACCCACAAATTCTGAATTCTACCAATATTAGAAATATCTATGAAGTGATTATATGCAAAGTGATCGTCTCATGGCACTGAGAAAGGATATCATATGTGGAGTTCTTGAAAATGAAATTTTTGAGTGATCATCATTTCAAGGGTAATACAACACAGTAAGTATTATGGGTATCTACCTATTTTTTTGGTATGCGTAATAACACTAACAAGATCTACAATTAGTGATCAGACTGGTATTATTATTATTATTATTGTTAGCGATCAGACTTCCCGATATTGTTGCAAATAATGTTATGTTTCACAAACAATAATCATAACATGTTACGTGTTGAAATGTGGCAGTCAAACCACATTGATGCAGTGTATTAGGCACTCAAATACAATTCAATATTGAACCATATGAACAGCATTTGAAAGAGTACAAAGAAAAAAAGGCTGCAAAAAGAACCTCATTTGTTCCAAGATAGAATGAGGAGATCAAAATTGAAACTAAGAGGAAACATCAAGGCCTAACATATGGTGCTGTAGCACTACCTGGGTCTAACATGTATTTCCAATCTATTCAAAAGATTGACATGGGAGAACACAAACATGAGGCAAAGCGCACCGTGATGGACGCAACTGCCCTGTCTTCACTACGTGGCCATCCCAATTCTGAATTGTTCCTGTGATGGCATATCCAGCGTCCCTTCACCATTGAGTGCTTCTCCATTCAAGCTTTAACAAAACTGAGAACATACGCAACGTACTGTGGTGAGAAGTTAGGCTGGCACGGGAAAAAAGGATGCAACAACGGAAATGGGCAACATGGGATCAAACCTCTTCAAGACAAACAATAAACAATACTTACGGTACTCTGACCCAACGGTCGTAGCAATGTTGAATCTAGAATGACATTTTTCTTTGCTGAAAAACTAATTTGCGCGGATCAAAACAAGAAGCAAGGGTGGTGCTTGACAGCTCTTGAACACAAAATTGAACTTGCCCTCAACATAGCTTAAATAAGGTGCATTTTGAAAAGGATTGGTTGAGCGTTTGACGGCGGCTGCAGCGTCTACAAAATAAAATAAGAAGAAGCAAGACTTACCATTGCGTAACTAGTTACACAAAAAGGCCATGTGATATTTTTGAGATTCTGTTGAAAGAGAGATATTTGTAATTGGTAACAGAGCAACCATTGAGTTGAGTTTTCGAGGGAGACAAAAGACATGACACTAATTGCAAACAAATTGACTTACCTTGTGATTGTGAGCAATACTGATGTCAACTGGTTCCACTTATTTCTTCTTCCTTTGCCCTGATGCAACCATGCTGCCCAATCAAGACAACAACAAAAGAATAATAAAACCATGCCATGATGGCATCATGTACCAATTTTGCACATCAACACCCAAAACCAAGCAGTGGATGGCACTAAACTGTGAAGCCCAACTCTGTCTTTGTTTAGCAATTGGGTGTCAATTGATCCCATTGTCTGGCTGGCTGATCATGATCATGGTATCTCTATCCTTCTCTGTTGCTGTTATGTTCTGCTAACATCAAAAT